>PVHX01015749.1:0-45554 GCA_004024805.1 Geosciurus inauris
TTTACAAGTAATTTTTTTTTTTTTTTTAGAAATCAAAGGCATCTTACAAACCTAGAAGGGAGAGAAAGTAGAAGGGGGACAGGGTTAGCAGAGGAGATGAGAGAAGCCTGAGATGAAGAGAACCTTCAAAAGCTTTATAAGAAGCCAGTCCTATTGGCCCTGGAAGGAATGCAAAATTATTTCACACCAGCCAAGATGTTGTTTATGATTAGCCCAACCTATGAGAACAACAACAACAAAAACTTACCAAGAGGCTAAGGAGTGTAGCTCAGTGGTAGAGCTACTTGCCTAGTTTGTGAGAGACACTGGGTTATACCTCTAGCAGTAAAATAAATCAGGTGCATGCTCTATGCCAGGCTCTCTGCTAAACATTTTACATGCATTTCCTCACTTCACCCTACAGTGATTTTAAAAAGTAGATACCAGTGAAGATACAGAGTAAGCTTAGTTTGTTTGAGCTGCATGCTCAATTTATGCAGCAGAGAGGAAGAAATGAGACAGGGACCAGGCACCTGACTCCACAGTCCCTGGCTCTCAACTATCATACTCTACTGTATGTTATTTTTCATTTTTTATTCCAGTTCTGTTGCTGTTGTAAGATTGGACTTCAGAAGTTTACCATTTGGTATTTGTTGCTTTGTAAAGTATTCAAAATAAAGTCTGAGGCTAATGTAGCAACATTCCTTTACTTGGCATCCAGCATTTAATATTTTAGCATTTTGCTGTGTATGCTTCAAATGCCATAATCTATTCCCATTCAGATAAAACACTATGGCACAGATCAATTTTCCGTTTAGCTTCTCATTCTGTGCAGTAAGACTAATTGCTAAATTATTCCCATCAAGGGTATTTAAATGTAAGCTTTCTGCCAGAGACTTCCTTAATACTTCCTCTCATTACATGGAAGAAGAATGAGTATGATGAGGACATAGGCAGAAAGATCACTTCACATAAGCAGGCACTTGCTCAGAAATGACGCAGGGGTAGAGCATTATGAGGGTTAGGGCAAGATGTGTATGGAGTGTCCAAGAAATAAAAACCAATAGTGAGACAAGACAATTAGTCGGCAACAGATCTACTTTTACTTTAGCTATTACCATTAGGGTTATCTTACAGATAGGCTTCAAAGCATCTGAGTGTGGCTGCTGCTGATACTTGGGATGCTTGTGTATGCATTTTAAAGGAGCTCTGTTGGGCTCCCTTGAAGGAAGCCACAAGCAAATCAAAGGCTGGATTTGGGCTCCCATAGCCCACTTCATTCAAGTACCTCTGTGGAGGGCCTAACCTGCACAACCATAGGAGCCAGTCCTGTATACTTGCAATGGATGTTATCATCTTCCCTGAGAAGGCCGCTGGTATCACCGCCAAAGGGAATGGAACAGTATGAGTCCTCTGTGCACTAAAGGAGGAGCCAAAATGTATCATGCACTAGAATCTCACGTTTTCTAGATGAATTTTATTATTTTAAAAATATACTTCATTAATGAAGCTGTAAAATATCAAGGGTTACTATGTGCTGAGAAAACCAGAATGCAATAGCTAAACTAGTGCTTCACTTCCTCATGGAGAGAGTAAGAATGTAAGCTCTGGCCTTGAGGCCACTGGATTTAAATCTTGCCTGTCATTTCCTTACTGAAAAAATTTTATGCCACTTTCTTCATATTACTAAACTTCAGTTTCCTCATCTGTAAAATGGGGATTAATAATAGCATTGAGCTCATTAGGACAGTCAGGAGGATTAAATCACTGTGCACAAGAAGACACTGGGCACAGTAACTGCCATAGAGTTCACACAATAAGTGCAAGGGGTTGTTATTGTTCATACTATAGGAAAAGGTTGTTTTGTTTTATTGTTTTGCACTACTAGTGACTGAACCCAGGGCCCCTACCACTAAGCCACATCCCCATCCCTTTTTAATTTTGGGACAGGGACTCACTAAATTGCCCAGGCTGGCTCAAATTTGCAATCCTCCTGCCTCCACTTCCTAAGTCACTGGGATTACAGGTATGTGCCACTGCAACTGATTTAAGCAAAGGGTTTTGAAAGGATGCATTTCTTCTTGTATTTGGGAGCTTTAAAAGGGCGCCAATACCTTCTGTTCTTGAGAGACATGACAGAATAGGAAACAACCCTATCCAGGTTAGTACATAAGTTAAAATAGCACAGCATTTTGAGTATTTGATGCAAGACACACACAATGGGTTGAATGGGTCCCTCAAAAGATATGCCCACAAAACTGAGGAACAGTGGAATGGATCTGACCAAACTTCCTTATGTATGTATATGACTATACCACAGCAAATTTCACCTTCATATACATCCATAATGCACTAATAAAAAATTTTAAAAACAAAATAGGTCAGCAAAGTACAGGAAAGGGATAAGTGGGAGGGAGGAGAGGAATAATGGTGACTAAATTGGAGCAAATTATATTCCATGCTTGTATAATGTCAAAATGAACCCAAATATAATGTTATAACTATAACAGACAATACATATTGACAAAAACACAAAACAAAAAGATATGCCTACATCCAAATCCAAATCCCTGGAATCTGTGAATGTTATCTTGTTTGAAAGAAGGGTCTCTGAATTTTTTTTTTCTTTTCTTTCTTTCTTTTTATTGTGGTGCTGAATATCAAATGCAGGGCACAGCACACATAGGAAAGTCATCTACTGCTAAGCTACATGCTCAGCCCCATTTGCAGAGGTATTAAGGCTAAGAATCTTGAGATGAGACCATCTAGGATAACCTGGGCATGGCCTAAACCCAGAAAGTGTCCATATGAGAGATAGAAGAGACATACAGAAGGCAGGAGGCATATAGTCAAGGAAGTAGAGCTTGGTGCGATAATCAAGCTATACCAAGAGCCACCAGAAACTGAAAAAGGCAGAGTAGATTCTCCAGACAACCTGCCCTACATCCTCCAGAGGGAGGATGGCCCTGCACACACCTTGAGTCTGGATGTCAAGACTGCAGAGCTATGAGAGAATAAATTTCTGATGTATTAAGTCACTCAGTTTGTAGCAATCTGTTACAGCAGCCAAAGAAAAGTACCACAGGCAAGGTCTGAGAATTTGCATTTCTTCTCACTCCCTGATGGTCTGGCACTGCCTGAGCACTGTGATGAAGAGTGGAAACCGCATGGGGATTAACTCTTGGTCCATGGCTCCCATTATCACACAGACCTAAATATGTGTATTATATGTACCTGCATAATATTATATAGATTAAATATTTACATATTATATAATATACAAACATACACCTGCAGAGACATAGATATTGCCCTCCAGGGACATCAAGAAATATTTTCTTATAAGCTTTCTAATGGAATCAAAAGCAACTGCTGAAATAATGTCCAGCTTCTCTACTAAACTCAGCTTCCCCTTGATGGGTACAGAGGCACTAGTCCCACCTCCATGATAGTCCTTCTACCTCTTCAAACCTCTTCTCAGGGCTATACAAGCCCTTTCCTAATTATAAAGGAACTTGGCTGCAAAATGAGATATGCCACATTTGAAAAGGCAGAGATGCTGACCAATCTCAACCATCCCTTCTTAGAACCAGTAGGAAGTTTAGTAGCCCCTTAAGCTTTTCTGTAATTTGAAAAAGCAAGATGATTGATTTTCTCAAATCAATACCTGCACAGAAGAGTTTGGATACTGCATTTCTTGATGTGCACAGCCATACTAATGGCTGCACTGATCAATGCTAGGGAACCCTGAAGGCTGTTAGAATCCGATTTTTGGTCTTTCCCTGCTGAGGCACAGGCTGCATGATAAGCCAACTCTCCTTTAAGGATCTGCAGAGTAAACCCCAAATGGGCAAAACATCACCTTCCACTTAAAATATTATGGACAGGAACTCAGCTGAAAGATTCCTCTGGGGAGGCCATGCAGGGAGACTCTACTGTCAAGAGAAAAGTTTGCAAGTTTGCTTTGCTTCATCATGTATAACAACAGATGCTGCATTAGAAACCAGGGAAGAACACTATTGCCCTAGACACACCAGAATGGGCTGAGACAGCCGGGAATAAAAGACAAAAGCCTATGGGCAAGGAGTGCCAGCATTAGCCTCTGGTTTATTTCAGAAAAGGTGGGGAGCCCTGGATGATGGTAAATGCCTTGTTGGAGGAAAAGTCTGACCATAACCAAAACCAAAACCAAAACAACTCACTATGAACTTTCTCAACTTCAGGTGAAAAAAAAAAAAAATCCTGAAGTGATCATTTTTGGAAAAGAGGCTAGAGGAAGGCTGAATACTATTTTCTATAGTTGGAGATGCACTGGACACAGGCACAATACCTGGCACAGCAGGCTTTCAAGAGCAACCACAAAACCCATTACCACCACCCCCCACCCCCAGCAGGATCCCCTTAGTGCACATTACCTTATGTCCCAGCTGGGCTGCCTCTCCCCGAGCTGCTGTGGCAATGGGATCGATAAGGTGTCCAATTTCCTGGACTACCGAAGTCAGCTGCTCCTGCAGAGCCTGATAAGGAGAGAATTGTCAAGTTCATCTGACAACAATTCCCCATACCATCGCACTGATTTGAAAAGACTAACATGAAAGAGGAGGGAGGCCACATAAAATGGGCATCGAAATGCCAGGCTGCAACATCAAGCTGTTAGGCATCCTGCCCTGCTCAGAGGCAGCTCAGCTCCTGGGAGCTGGATTCCTCATCATTCCTCCCATAAGAGATCAGATGCAAACTTAAGAAATGTGAGTCCTACTGGATCCTTGCTCCTGCTAGCCCTGACAACTGATGCCAGTGGTATCTTTACTTTAGGTTATTCAGCACAGTTACTGGAAATATGGAATAGCTGTGGCTTTCCAAGAAGGAAAGATAACTTTGTCCAAATGGAGACAGATAATTGGGGTCTGAGGGAACATCCAGGTCACTGTGTTCTCAGAACTTGAGGAGGGTGACGTAAAAATGAGATCAGCTCTTTGAAAGCAGGACTACTTCCCCCATGGCACAATTTGAAAATGCCAGGTGGGACATGCACTGAGCTCAGCTCAGACTCTGCTCAATGCACTTGGTGGTGTGTGTACAAATGTGGAAAATGGCGCCCTCAAGGCTTTTCCTCTTGGGTTGAGATGGCTTAACTTCTCCACCTCAAAGAACTATAAAGAGTCTGTAAAGAGATGAGGCATGGAACTTAAATATGGAAATAATAAGCCAGTAGCAGAAGAGATCCAATTCCTTTGTAGGGATCCTCATAGATGTTTCACTGGAAAGATTCAGGATTGAACAGCTTAGAACATTGGACATTTTAGGTCCACACACACTGGCATGGAATTAGGTGTTTCCTGACAAAGTGACAATGTTCTGCTGATAAGAAACGAGACTCTAACCTTTGCCACTTCCCTGTAGAACAATGGTGCACAGGGGCTGGGGGCTTCAGCCAGAGTTCACTCTGAGAGGGGATGCCTAACATGTGAGCTAGAAAACAAACAGCTACAGAGATGAGACTGGCAGAGAGAAACTTCCAAAAAGTCCAAAGGTCTTATTTAGCTAATTACTTTTCTTCACATTCATTATGTGATTATAGTTAAGAATGCCAGAATATTCTAGCAATGTTGTTTCATCACAGGTGGTTTGTTAACTTGAATATGTCTAACTAGGGAGTATGTACAATTGGAGGGGAAATTTTCTTCCTAGTGAGGAAGTTAAGACAAGATAGGTTTTGGGACTAACAGTGAAAGGATGGGGGTACCAAGGGGCTTTCTGAGATGCTGATTATCTTTGCTTCTTGATCTGGAGGTTAAACAAACAGTGTGTTCAGCTGGTGTTTATCATTAAGCCGCACAGTTCCTGTGCATTTTCTGTATGCATTTCTGTATACTTTAAATAGGTTAAAACAGTCATTCTAGGATTACACATAAATGAAAATGCTTATTCCTTTTCTCTTTCTGGAAATGGGTGTGTGTCTAAAGTTGGAGTGAAAAAATGAGCAGTGCCCATCTGGACTCACTGCTTAGAGAAAGAGGCCAAAGCTCATTGTTAATGAATTCAGTGCTAGTGATGTAAATGTTGGTACACAGACTATGTATGTATATGTATCGAGCACTTTTGGAGTATCAAGCACAGTGCTTTAAAAGAAAGTGAAAAATGAATCAGGAAGATTTGCATAGGTACAGAAACAATTCAAAGGAAAATTCTGCTCTAAGCTTTGGAAAAACCATCAAGAAAGGATAAAGTGGCTCTAAGTTAATAACAGTATGCAAAAGGTCCCTACATACTAGACAGTGAATAACTTACGGCAGAATCCTTTATCTCTGAATGCAAAGTTTAATGCCAGACCAAAAAGTGTACTGATGAACTAAGACAAAAGGGAAACATTCAAAATCTACATGGCTAGGCCTGTTGTACTGATGTGTTACAATGTGTAAGGCAACCCCACCTTACAGACACACAATTATCTGACACTGATAATTTCCCCTCAAATTTCAGCCACATTTGAACTTTCTACAGCTAGCAGTAGATATATTCCTTCCCCAAGTCATCTTTCTTTTCTCAGCATTTTCCCTCACCTCTTCCAGAAACTTCCCAGGTTGATTCCATAGGAGACAGTTGTCCAATGATAAAACTCTGGCATTTGGAATATTTTGATCCCATTCCCTGTGCTCCCCACCCCAGTGAGCTGGCCACAGAGTCCCAGCCTACCTCCACAGAGATGTCATCCCTCGTGGCCAGGCTCTGGCTGACAGCTGCCAGAGAGGCCTGCTCAATGTCCCGGATACATCGGTTGATGCCATCAATGGAGTAGTCACATTCCCTCTGTCCAGGGGCCTTGTCCCTGGAAGGGACAGTGCAAATCAAACACAAGGTTCATGGGTCTCAAGTCCCAGAAACTGCTCCAGCAGCGACGGGCCAGGGAGCCCTATCCTCTTTTCACTTAATCGCTTTAACTGAGAAGTGAATCTCTGACCCTTACTTGTCAATTCCTCCTGGCAGAGCCTAGGCAGGTCTTAATTTGACACTGAGATAACTCTATGTGTTTCTGGTGGAAAGGGTATTAGTACTGTCCTCCATCTCAGTCAACTGCAAAGGAAATGGTTTGAAGTTGGATTCTCCATTCAGTGACTTAAACAAAGGACCTTTAGGCCAGGCGCAGTGGTGCACGCCTATAATTCCAGCAGCTCAGGAGGAGGAGGCAGGAGGATGGTGAGTTCAAAGCCAGCCTCAGCAAAGTGAGGTGCTAAGCAACTCAGTAAGACCCTGTCTCTAAATAAAATACAGAATAGGGCTGGTGATGTGGATCAGTGGTCGAGTGCCCGAGTTCAATCCCTGTTAACCCCACCTCCCTGCAAAAAAAAAAAAAGGACCTTTAATAATAATAATTAAAAAAATAATAAAAAGTTGATGGCTCTTTCAGTGCAAATATACTATGCTCTATACATTAGATACTAGTCACAAACTCATGGGCTGCAGTACTAGTTAAAATATTTAATCAATTTTTCTTTGCAAGGCATTAAGAAAAAGTGAGGGACTTGGTTGTGGCTCAGTGGTAGAGCACCTGCCTAGCATGTGTGAGGCACTGGATTTGATTCTCAGCACCACATATAAATAAATTAAATAAAGGTCTATCAACAACTAAAAAAATATTAAAAAAAGAAAAAGTTCGGGGATGGGATTGTAGCTCAGTGGTAGACTGCTTGCTTGCCTAGCACATGTGAGGCATTGGGTTCACTCCTCAGCACCACATAAAAATAAATAATAAATAAAATAAAGATGTCCATCTACAACTAAAAAAATATTTAAAAAAAAGAAAAAGTTAACTATGGTTTTAGCTTCAAAATCAATCAGAAAAAAATTAAGGAGCTAAATGCATTCCATGCTGTTGGATATTAACTTTGGCTAACCTCAAATGTTTCATTAATTCAGAGGATTTTTTTCAGGGTCATACTATTACCAAGGTGGTCCAAGATGCCCCAAATTACTGTGGACTATGGAATATCTTTATTATCTTATTATCAAACTAATAAGATCCCCAAATTCTACTAAATAAACTGTAGTACTCTCTGCCTAAAAGCCTGGGTGTAGACAATCTGGTACAATGGTTAGAAGAGTTAGGACCTACAGCCTCGGGTGACTGTGGGAACGTCATTTAAATCTTTTGCCTGAATTTTTTTCATTAGTAAAATGGAAACACAGCAGTATATACCTTATAATATTATGATGATCAAATAGGGTGACATAAGTAAAATACTTGGAATAATATCTGGTGTATAGTTAAGTGCTTAAGTTTGCTATCAGTGTGAGCAGTTCACTCACTGGTCCCAAAGAGACAAAGAATTAATGACAATAATGATAAACATAAAGTAAAAAGCTAATCTCTAGACAGCAACTGACCTGATAGATGTTATGAGACTCTTAATGGAGTCAGATACAGTGTGGGAATGTCCAGCCAGCACAGACCAGGTGGGTGGATCTTTGGGGTTGATGGCCAGAGAGCGTGCAGTGCGGATGAGGTATGATGAGCTCTCCAACATGGTCTTGGCTGACACCAGGATTGGTTCCTGTGCCTGGGAGCCCTGAGACCAAACAGCAGAGTGGTTAAGAGCAGGGCACGCAGACATAAATGAATAAGTTGGGCCCTAGAAAGCCTTTTTCTTTATCCAGTCACCACCTCTGTCCTTTGGAAGGAAGCTGGCTTATACAAGGCCTGGATGGTGGAGACTTGGGTCCATGTTTGCTCCTTAAATAGAAGTTTTTAGTGTCACACATCCCAAGAAAGAATCAGCCCAAAACCTAAGCACAGAGATTGTTCTTAACATAAAAATATTATCTCTCAAGAGATGTATAATCGTTGTTTCATAACTCCATGCATGTAATACCATCAACAATAATAGTATCCTACATGATGACAAAGAAAACTTTTGAAGTTTTAACTATTCATGCTTATTCTGTGCTACCAAAAATTAACCAACAACCTTGGTTGCTGGAAAGGTTTCCCTACCTCAGAGCTGATCTGGGCAGGAACACTGACAAACTCAGGGTTTGATGCAAATGCTGTTAGGTTTTCTACTGCTTCAATCAAGGGTGCGGTGGCAATACGGCACTTATTGCGGTTGTCTTCAGAGAAATCCCCATCCAGGGCCTAATGAGAGAAAAAAGGAGATTTCATCCACTGAGAAGAACCAATCATCTCTAAGCCACAGGGGTTGCCTCCCAAGGAAGAAAGACGGTTCAATGGGAGTAACACTGAAAATGTTTGTTGAATTCATAAACTGATTGGAGAGATTCCTACCATGGATTAGAGGAGCCCAGCTAGCAGTTCTAAAAAAAAAAATGGTCAAATACACAGCTTATAGGACAGCTGGCCTCGCCATCAGTTGACTCCCATACATAGGAAGCAGAAACCACTTAAACAGTGCCTGCTCTTCACTCTCGGGCCATGCTGTCAAACCAGGCTGCAGAACCACTTTCAAGAATATAATCCTTGGGCTCCTCTCTTTCATTTACATGCAGATTAAGTCTGTTTCCCCCTCCCAAGTGACAAAGACAATTTACACTATGTGGCAATTTCAATTTATCTAAGTTTTACCTAGATGCTCATGCATAGCAGATGGAGGTGGGGCTGGCAACCACCATCTTGCAATGAACACAGTGGAACCCAATAGGAAGAAGAGGCAGGAACTATCCGCAAAACCACAAGGACAAATCTCACTAATTTTGTATTTAACTAAAGAGGCCACACACAAAGGGGTACCTACTGCATAAAATTCCAGTTGTACAAAAAACAGGTGAAAGTAATTAAGGATATTACCAGTCAGGTCACTCGAGAGCTGGTGGAGCCCCAGGCAGAACAAGGGGGCTTTCCAGGCACAGTACTGGTCTGTTTCTAGATCTAGCAATCATTACCTAGTGTGTTCAGCTTGAGAAAATTCAGTGAGCTCTACACATGAGGTGTGTTTTTCTCTGGGTATCACGCTTCATTTAAAAAAAAAAAACATTAGCAGTGGGTAACCAAAGACAGTCTAGTGATCAATCATATCACTGAGTGATGGCCGGGGTGGATGAGAATCCAGGAGTAGATTGTGATCCATGCCAGGCTGCCTCACGAAGGGTTAACACTTGAATTCAAGGCTCTCCAGCACTCCACCTCTTTAAGCATAAGACTATTAGGACCAACAGCCTGTGACCCAGTGACAGCCCTACTGCCTCCTAGCAAAGGGCTCCATGTGAGAAGGCAGTTATGCTTGTAGGAGAATGTAAATTTCCTTGTTCAATGACCAATTAAACTTTTAATTTAATCCTTATGAGCAATATATAAAAGCCAATTTAGACAATTAGTGAACAAAAAACCAGAGGCACTGGCATTATGCAGCAGACTGGGTCCTAGACGGGAGTATTCTGTTTTTCAGTAAGGCAAGAGGAGGCAGGCATGGTCGATTTGAAGGCTATTTCTGAATAATAACTACATTCCAATCAAGCCTTGGCAGCTTGGGACAATAATTATACATCCACAATGCTAATATTTTCAGAGTAATTCCCATGAGCCAGGCTAATTTACCATCTTCTGCTAATATGGTGCCTGGCTTGCCTTGGCTCATGCCCTACCAGCACTTGACAGGCACTGCCTTCCTCTACTGTCTCTGATTTGGCCATTCTTCTATGCTTAGTGGAAACGCTATAGGCCTGTTCCTTCTTGCTCACATGTACGGTCTCATCTCTAACTGCCACTTATACAAAGTAAATGTTAATTTCCACTGCCAGTGCTGGCCATGTAGTAGTCTTAGCATGCTGTTGCTGTTGCATTATTAATATCACTGACTCCTCCAGGTTGGGTTCTACCAGGCCTCAGGGAAATTTGGGATTCCCAGTGGAAGGCAGGGTGGGTGCCACTTGGCAGCAGCCTTATAAAGTAAACCCAGCACAGGCAAATGAGTGAAGCAAGCAGACAGTCAGAGAGGACTTTGGAGTCCTGAGAGCCTGGGTCCACATTACACAAATGACACTCCTTGAGATGACAAGGGCTTCTGCTGTGGCAGAAGATGTTCAAACTTCCCTTGGTACTTCTCATACCTCCTACCACTCAACTCTCTGTACTTGCCCCACTGCCCTTCCTGACCTCCACTGCCCTCATTCCACTGGGAGACAGAGCAGTTCATCAAGGCACCTACTTATTAAAGCTGACGACCTGAGATAAATCCCAAGGAATTAAGAAGCAGTTCTTGAATGATATAATGACGCAGTTCCATGAATTGCACTAACTGGAGGAAAATCTTTTAGCTATTGTTTTGGTGTAGCTTTTAAACATAGGTCCTAAAACTCACCTGTCACATAGTCCATTGCTAGTCACAGGACAGGGCACTGAATGACATGGACTAGAATGACAAGCTTTCTCACTTTTTTTTTTTTTTACCCCCCCTGTTTTAAAAAAGGAAAAGTCATTTTCTCCAAAGGAACATTTGGCATCAGAAAGGATGATCTGCACAGATCTAATTTCACTCCTCAATTCTGCTTCTACTGAGCATGGCTGAACCACCCCAGTGAACGGAACACTTGAATCCACCCACTGAGGAAATGTGTTTCCTTGTAGACATTACACGTCACAAAATGTCCCTGCACCAGCTGTATTAATGTAAGGGCAAACTCACCCGGCCTCATGCCCCATCAGGACAAGGGCACTTTGGACCCCTTGTAGCTGCTGTGGGTTCTCAGAGCAATCTTGAAGGCATGAGGGAGAAACAATTTCTGAGTGCACAAGCATCAAAGATTTATGGACTTGGGGGTTAAAAGAACCTTAATTATCATTTAATACCAATCCCTCAATTTTCCAAAAAAACCTCCAAACCTGATTTGCCAAACAATAAAACCTTGAAAGTGACAACTTGCCAAGGTCACCCTGCGACTTACTGGCCTATCTTAAGCCATGACCCAAGACTCTGGATTCCTTCTCTCCTTAGAGAAGAGCAAGAAGAAAAAGAAGAAAGAAGCCCAGAGTTTTCTCTCTTTTTCTGCTGAGGACTCCTATTGTGCCAATCCAAACATAAGGATGACCACGAAAACATACTTACAGCCAAGTCAAATTCGATTAAAGAGAGCTGGATCGGGTGTCTGTGGCACACACTGGAAATGCTTAACTGCAGAGTTCTTGAGCTTTAAGTCCAAGGAGAGGGGCAAGGCCGAACTTTAATTTCTCAGAAAAACAAAAGCTGGTGTTGCATAATTTATACTTGGCACCCAAACCTGAGTGACTGCACATTTAAAATAACATTCCATTCCACAGAACTGATCCAAGGCTAGGTAATGAGCAGAAAGAAGAGAGAAAAGCTGGCAAGGTGTAAGTTTACCAGTTGAGAGACAGCGACCATGATCAGGGATGGGTTTCCTCACTGGCCCAGCATTTAATGCCATTACTGGGTGCAGAGATGTATTCTTGCAAAGCTAGGCTTTGGGGTTTTAAAGCATGCCACCAATAGCGATTTAAAGTCCTTGGACACACATATTCTGCTCCTGGTGCTTCTCCTGCTGGTTCCCCACCCTTTTTCATGACTGTAAGGGTGTGGCAGCTGGGATTATGCTTGGGCACATCCACATGGTTAAAAAAAATTAGCACTAAAAGGTATAATACTTAGAGAAAAATGTAGCTAGGAGGGCAGCTGTCTTAAGTGTTCAGGGAATTAAATATTCATTTGCTTTTCTGTTTGACAGGATACTTAGCCATTTCTTCAAATAGGAAATCTATTTATCCTACAGTACTGAGTGCTAGAGTGAAATAACCTTTACATTGTCCTGTTAGTAAATTAAAGCCAAAGCTTATCCTTCCCGTAAACCCTGCTACATGGTGGGGATTGAAAACCCAGGCACATTTCGACAAGTGGAGGGCAACACGTTTGTTTCTGTTCTTGCACTGCTACTAGTTCCCAGGGTGCTCGTAGCAGACAGGCCTTTATGTTCACGTTATAAACACCCTACACTCCTCCTCTGCTGTTTCTACATAGGCCTATCTTTCAGGCCATCACACAAGCTCATTTGCTGCAGGGAATTGCAAAGAGGGTTTGACACTGTGAGGAGAATCTGAAAAAGAAGAAGTGATCTTAACAGAGATGTTTTATACAGAGAGGTCAGGATTTAAAAGCAAGATGGTGACAGAAAAGAGAGGGCTCCAGGAATTTCTATAGGATAAAGAGGCTCTTCCCGCCCCCCACTCACTTGGTCCATCTAAATACAATTTGTTTTTTAATGATCAGAAAACGATTGACTTTAACTAAGGTAAGTTAATTATGCAGCAACCCACAATGATGTCACTACTTAAAACTATTGCCATTGCCATCCTCACATCCTCCAAGCTTACAGACAAGCACCGTGAACAGAGAAAGGTCTTTCTTCCCAGGTTAGAGGGATCAATTTCTCTCTCCAGCCCAACAAACGGAACCCTGTGCCAGGGTTGAAAGCAGGGGCTCTCTTTGGGGCTTGGGTTTGAATTCTCACCTATTATTACTGGCGGAGTCACACCTTGGCAAAGTTACTTAACCTTTCTGGGCCTCAGTGTCACATCTGCAAAATGTACCACGGTGGTTGTATGGATTAAATGAGTAACACACAAAGCACAAAATAAACATTAACAAATCTAAGATTCATTAATTGCTAATACCAGGAACTGATAGCAACAGTGGTCAGCTGCTACCAGAAGGCTTGGGGCACCTGGGCACTGGCTCAAATGTATTTATTCATTTTCAACTTAGTTTATTATTGCCTTGAAATAGGCAGGGTTTTTTGTTTGTTTATTTTTAAAAAAGACTTTGTTGATACAGCTAAGAAATTGCTGACTGGACTAGTGGCTGCCTGCTCTTACCAGCCAGATTCTAGCCACCCCTGGGAAGGATGCTCTCTCCTTTGGCCTTTGCTCAGCTAGTTCTGTTGACTGACTTCTGGCCTCCAGAGGAAACTGGGATGAGTCCTTTTACTCCAGGACCACTCTTTTTTTTTTTTTGTTACCAAGGATTGAACTCAGGGGTACTTGACCACTGAGCCACATCCCCAGCCTTATCTTGTGTTTTATGTAGAGACAGGGTCTCACTGAGTTGCTTAGCACTTGCCATTGCTGAGGCTGGCTTTGAACTCGTGATCTTCCCGTCTCAGCCTCCTAAAATGCAGGACCACTCTTAACAACAAAGCAGTCCCCACCTGACAGTGTGAAAGCCCAGAGATAAAGTGTTACCACATCCAATGCTTTTCCTTGAGCATGCCAGGCTTACACAGAACTGGTGTCTTGTCTCCCATGACAATGTTCTTTTGAAGCCTGGGGGTGGGATGGGGACTTTGTAGTCTGCTGTCCAGGTGCTGGATGTTTTCCCACAAGGTCAGATGCCAGCTGCCACTTTGGTCCCCTTTTAGGGCAGACCACATGGCTTTCTCACCCACCTACAAAGACCACAGCCTGGCCATCTCCATTCCTTCCTTGGTAGTGTACCCTATACATTCTCCCGTCTCCCATCTGCCCAGGGATTTTAACACAAAGATGAGCTTGCTAGGAATACAGAATACTCTACTTAGAAAAGTTGATGCTCCATTAAAAAAAAGAAAAAAAAAGACAAAGAAAAAAAGAAAGTGGAAACAGTCATAACCAGAATACACAGAGAGATTAAAGTGGTTTTTGAAAAAGTGATTTCCCCCTATAATTTCCCATTTTCTTTTCTTCTATATCCTTTCTTGGTCTAGATATATCCAGATATACCCACCCCAACAAGAATGGCAGAGCCTCTAAGCCCACTCAAACCCATACTACATCAACAGAATTTAGGTACTACCTGTACACAGGGCTAAGAGTCTCCATAAACAACTGTTCAACCCAATTTCTGTCCCTAAGCTCCTCATACACAGAATTTGGGAAGGCCTCTCTCCATCATCTGGAATGTTAGTAGAGAAGGCTGCTGGTTTTTCCTGAAGAGTGTCTTCATTCATGAGGGACTGCTCCATGAACACTGAGTCAGAGATGAAACCTCACTGGCCTTAGGCGTTAGGAGGACAGAGCTTCAACCCCATTCCTCTGGCTGCTCTGCAACAGGTGTTAGGAGACCAATGAGGCCTGTGGTATAGCAACCTACCTTGATGGTCTTCACCAGGTTGGCGGTGCTGTTGGCGACCTCCTTGGCTGACTGGACAAAGTGCCTCTTGGCCACAGGGTTGGCTGTCTTGGATGAGGCGATGCGGCAGGCGTTGCAGAGAGCCGAGGTGTGCTTAGCCACGATTGTGGCAGCTGACAGAACCTACAAAGCACGGGGTGAGGTTGGGGGCACCCCACGCTTCAGTGCAGAGGGCCTGGAAGCTTCCTCAACTCCCATGTCCATAACCTGGGCAATAACACATGTGCTAGCTCAGCTGCCCCCAAAGGCACTCCAAGAAAGGAGAGGGCAAGAGACATTAAGCAATAGAGAATGGAAATAGAAAAGGGAAGAAGGTGCTGATGTAGCAGGCTGGGCCTCAGACAGTCTTAAAGGAGACATGATCAGCTAGTCCTTGGGACCCTCTGATAGGAGGTCCAGGGTCAGGCCAAGGCCTAGACATATGTAACTTAAAATTTTCTAGTAACCACATTAAAATAAGTAGAGAAACAAGAGAAATTTAAATAATATATTTTATTTAACTTGATATATCAAAAAATTCATTTCATCACATAAGCAATGTACAAATACTATGAATGAGATTTTATACTTTTGTTCGTACCAAGTCTTTGAAATCCAGTGTATATTGTATATTTACAGCTTTCCACTATTTGGACCAACCACATTTCAAGTTTTTAATAGTTACATGTAGCCAGGGGTCACCACATGGGAGAGCCCAGGTCTAGATGAGTAAAACAACAAATGTCACAGTGGCCTGCTTCCTGCTCCTCCTGGTGTGGGCTGCAGGCACCTGATGAAGGGCTCCCCCCTCCAACCTCTACTCCTCCGCTCTCTTAAATCCATAGTCTCCACTTTGCTGAGGCTCCTACCACCCCTTTTGCCTTCACTGAATAGCAAAGGCCTCCCAGGTGCCTGGATACTCAGCTCTCAGGCTATATCAGTCCAGGTGGTCCCTGTGCCATCTTCTTTACTTGGATCCTTCTGTTGCTTCAAGAATGCTATTTCAAGGGTTCATGGTGGACATGCCACTCAAGAGACTACCTCTGCTACCCGTATCAGCCTCTCTTTCCTTTCTGTGCACATTGCTTTAATAAGTGACCAGGACCCCATGACACTTAGGTAGCAGAAGTGCCATAGAATGTCACTTATACCATCTAGTCCTCAAATGTTCCTTTGGCTCCTTTCTGTGCTAGATTCTGAGCCTGACTCTGAGGAAGGGCTCTTTGCCATCAACTCTGAGGGGACCGCTGAAAGCTCCTCACAGAACCCATCATACCTTCCTTTGTGCATCTCTGGCACTGTCATCACACTCCAAATGCTGAATTTTCCAAACTTTGCCCATGAGATTAGGAGGCAAGCAGGTGGATGATCAGGTGTCACTTGTGTTGAGCCCTCAATGCTGAGCACAGAGCCAGCCCCCAGTGACTGTCCTCTGGATTTTGTGGAGTCATGAGACTCCTCATGAATATCACTGGGATTCCTTTTCTCTTATTGCCTACCAGTACCCTATCTCTGAGCACCTGAAAATTTCTACTTTCACCACATTTTTCAACATCTTCCATGGTCATTCTCTACAGTACATTTAACTGGCTTTGCAAACTCTCAAAGAACAGTATTCTTTACTTATTTCCCACAGTTTCCTACAACCCACCCAGAGGAGCCTAAAGAACAACACAACCCATGTGGTTACCTGTGATGGGCTGCTGCCAGGGTCCACCAAGTTCTGGCATGCCATCTGGATAGCCTGGTTAGCCCTGGCAAATTGGATGGGGTCCACCAGACCCTGATGGCCTGCCTGGCTGTTTGGATCAGAGATGCCAACCAGATATGCAGCCTGAAAAAGGAGAAGAAAACCAGAGCTCAGGCTCCATGATCCCAGAAGCCTGTGGGAATGTCCTGTCAGCAGGCACTCCCATGGTTTCTATGGTGGTGCCTGGAGAAGGAGTTGGAACTCCCCCATGTTTCCCACAGGGGAATGGTCACTCCTAGTATCCACTGTATGGCAAAGGGTACCATCCTGGAAGACCTGCATGGGCCAGCTTCTTACCTGAGCTGCAGCCTCTGTCAGCCCACAGAGAGCCTTGGATGCAATCCCCACACACTCCCCAAAGGCAGGGAGGTCCCCAGTCTTGGCATTCTGTGAAATTCCTGCCATTGACTCTCCCAAAACCTGTAAAACAACCAGAGATATCCCATGCTGAGCACTGTTTCAGACCCAGGAATGCAAGAGGCTACACTTGCAATGTAAACATTCAAGGTCACTTAATTTATAATATTTTCCATTTTCTCCATTATTTGCATTAAGAAGTAATTCAGGAGAATTATACTATTTCTGTTCCATAAAGAGAAATAAATAATGAAAGTATGAATCTTTCATATAAAAGCTCTGCAGACACCAAGGAGATACAGTTAATACACAGACATTAAAGTATAATCTATACATGGCATCCCATGGGTAAATAGTCCAATTTAAGAACTATTAGTTCCCAGAACATGAAAATCACATCCACTGAGCTGTATGTAGTTGAAGTCCTATCCAGAAAGTAGAAGATGTACCCTTCTGGGAATCATCTATTTACTTATTTATAGTCAAATTTAAATAGATACTTGTTAAAGATGTTTCCTAAATATTTTAAGTATTTTGCCTTATTTTGAAAATCCCTGGTGTATTCTTTCTTCAGTCCTCAAAATAACAGTTGAAAAGGATTTTAGTACTCAGAACCCAACCCAGAGCAGTCAAATACCATGTATGAGGTCACATGGTTGAGGGAGGAGGGCTTCCACCCTAAATCTGCTGCTCTGTCTTCAATGGGCCTCATCATGTACCAGGAGGACAGTGGTGCTTTCGGATCACAGATGAGGAAATGGAAGGACATTCACCTTTTGGAGACTATGGCATTGCCAAGTCTAAAACCCAACACAGAACTCACTCATCTGTCAATCAGCCATCTTGGAAAGGTAAATGAAATAAATTCCCTAAAAGTGCTTAGATACACAAAATAATCTAGCTTACATGAGGACTTGCAAAGCAAAACTCCTTCCCTCTGAACACTGCATTCCTCATTTCTTTGGATCTGAGCATGAAAAACACATGCATCTTCCCCTTAGACAACTCATAATTCCATAAAAGAAGCAGGACAGAGGAAATTTTAGTCTTAGCCCAACACAACCAAATCTTCCTGACATAACTAATACAGATATCTCCACAAGCTAATCATGGAAGATCATGCACTGCATTACAAAGCCAGGTGGCAATAGCTTGATATTCCTTCATCTCACTTGCATTTCATGGTCACCTTCTGATTTTGTCTTTTTCTCAAAAGACACTGACACAATAATCACAGATCAGTGTTTCTTGGTTCCACTAAGAGTCTTTTTAGACTTCTTTTCCTAATTGCCACCTCATCAAACTCAATACTAAAAAATAAAATTTTGTTGAGTAGGATTAAGATGGCAAGAGCCCATAACATGACATTATATTTTCCAACACTTCCCCACCCCTGGCCAAAAAAACAGGATGATTTTCATTCCCCTTGAGAATGCACACCAATGGCTGAATGGCAAAAAGAATACCCAAGAAGATCTCATGTAAACCAAAGTTGCCAAAGGACTTCCTATAGTAATATAGTCCTAGGAGTAGGACATACATGATTTGATTCACAGTGACACTAATCTGTGATATGATAGAAGCAATGGTTCTTGGACCAATGGACAAGACCTGGGAGCTTCTTAGAAATGCAGAATCTTAGCCCTATTTCAGATCTACTGAATCAGAAACTTGGGGGTGGGGCCAGCAATTGGTGTTTAGTAAACCCTCCAAGTGATTCTGACGCATGCTAAGGTTTAAGAAGCACCTGGGCATGGGGCTCCACAGTAAGACTTTTCCACACATGCAGCCATAAAGTAGCCATGCGCAGATGCACAGAAAGATGTCCAAATCTCCCCACCCCCACTGAGGAACAGTGTGAACTTCTGGACTGTGGTACAGACAGGCTTACCTTGGAATTTTCCATCACACTCTCAATGCAGTCAAAGTAAGAGAGGTCACTAACAGGTTCATTGGGATTGTCCAACATCCCCTTGACAGTCTATAAAGGAGAGCACAACTTAAAAAGTGAGCAAGAGGCATATGACAAGGGAGATTCAATGTGGTGTATGCCTATAATCCCAGTGATTCAGGAGACTGAGGCAGGAGCATTACAAGTTTGAAGCCAGCCTTAGCTATTTAGTTAAGCCCTTAGCAACTTAGTGAGACCTTGTATCAAAAAATAAAAAGGGCTGGAGATGTAGCTCAGTGGTAAAAGCCACTGGGTTCAATTTCCAGTGCTTACTCTCCTCCAAAAAAAAAAAAAAATAACCAAAACCAAAAAAAACCCCCCAAACCAAGATTCAACATAAAATGTCAACCATTAACTTCCCCTCTCTGTACAGGATTCTAGTCACAATTACTCCTTCATTCAGATACTTAAGAGGAACTGAGATCCTGGTATCATGACTTTAGATTTCTTGCAACACAAGACTGACTGGGGGTTGGGGGAGTCTCAGGATTGTTTTGTGAGAGCTGAGACTCTCTTGTTTCAGTTTTGTTGAAGAAGCATGATATCTATAGAAAGCAGAGATTTAAAAAAAAAAGAAATTTAGACATTAATGCAAGGCAACGTGTTCATGGTCAATGAATAAAACTTCCCTGCTGGAAAACCCTAAGGAGTTTAGATTCCAAGGACTCAAAATTGATTTACTTCTTCATCACTAATAAGAATCCCCCATATTTGGATTCTGGAACCTTTCAGTGGGAGGCATAAAAAAGAAGGTAATTCCCCAAAGCTGCCTGTTGGGATGGTTCATTTGTTTTCAATTTTAAAAGTATATAAAATGTCCACAGTTATTTTAGTCCCCATCAGGGAAATAGGTATGGGCCTGCTTCTCTGTCTCCCAAACCATGAAAATCATCATGAGCCTTCTTGGTGTAATGGCCTTGGGTCACCTCTTGTGAGGGACTCTTCCAGGGAAGGAGGGTTTGGGGAGGAGGGCCTGGTGATGCACCTATTCAATCTCCTCCCCATTGACAGACTATGCTAGGACTTAGCAGCCTCTGGGGCACCGCCAACAAAATGACAACGGCATTTGAGTTACAATGGGTGGGAGGGTAATGGGAAATGCTGAGCTGTTCAGTTAAGAGATGCAAGGGGAAGAAGGCAGTGTGAAGAACAAGCTTATCTCACTGAAGAGCCTCTTCTTGCTCCTTGGTTAATCAGAATTGTTTTAGCACTAGAAATCTTGAAATAGTAATAATTTTGGCAACCAGGATATCTTTATAACAGAAAGTATACCTAGGCCAATGGAGTTCATTTAGATCAACAGTCCACACATCATGTATATTTGCAAAAGTGAACAGAACAGAACAAGGCAGTGATTCAGCCCATGTAAGAACCATTCCCAACTGCTTTCAGAATGCTCTGGTCCTGTGATAACAATCCCCTTCTCACTTCCAGCTGTGCACAATGGCCTATTGCCATGAAAAGGCAGGGCCTCAATTAAATGCTTCAGAAGCTGCCATGGTTATTCGTACCATGCAAGACCCATGGGAATCATCCAAAAAACTAAAGGAACACTGGGTGCAACCAGTCTATCTCCTGAGATAACCAGGAGGCCCTTTTAGCAGGACCTGCATTGGTGAGGACTGTTTTGCCTATACATAGAAACACTGATGTATGTTTATCCACATACATTCTATAAGCACAAGTGGACTTTCAATTACAATATACCACCATGAATATAAATTGAAAAGCACCCACAAGTGTATTTTGGGCCACTAGGAGCCCCATAGCCTGACTGTGTGGTGGTGTCATTCATGGTCTCATCCATGTGCCCCTATGTGTTACAGAATAAATCATACAGGGAAATCATTTCATTGAAAGGGACACCAATCCTAGTTTCTCTTTCTTCCCCAGTTGTCCCAGAATAATCTCTCCAAACTTTTTAGGCAAAGATTGCTTATCTGCAGCCTATGGTCAATACCACAGGCTTCTTTCTGTTTGAAATAAAGCATCCTTTAACAAAATAAATGTTAGCCTTGTAGAAAAAGGAGAGCATTGATGATAATAATATCAAATCTAATTTCTGTTTCATTCCTTCCACCTGGATTGGAACTTTGGCTCCAACTCTCTTCCAGGAAAAACAGAGGCAAGGACAAAGGAAGGAAAAAACCTAAAAGATACACCAGCTGCTTGAGCCATACTCTTGCATCCTCAGGGCCCTCTAGGGACTTACCTCAAGCTCCCTCAGGGCATTATCACACTCCTTCTGCCCGGGGGCTTGCTGGGTGCACAGGGTGATAAGCTGATTGATGCTTTCTGTCACAGCTCTGAATAAAGGACAGAAAAAGATGAATTTTACATACAAAATATTTTCGATAATTTCCCCAACACTGTTTGGCAGGCTCAGCAGAGATGAAATTAACTCTCTATTTAGGCTAGGGTCCTCAGAAGTCTACTCCCACAGGCTCTACACAACCCAAGACAAATCACATTCACTGAAAATAAAATGAGACTACTTACTTTGTTTCTGATTATTCATTTCATTTAATCTTAAGGAGTACCAATAGTTCTTACAAGAAATTAGGACTACCTTTGGATATATTCATACAAAAGAATTCAAAATAAAGTTGCAAATACCAAAGAGATCATATTAACACTTTTCAAGATCTTTCATTAGCTGTCTACATGGAAAAAGATTACCTGAGTAAGGTTGTTTTGGGTAGCCTTTGTATATTTTGTACATTTTTAAATACAGGAGATAGAAAAATGTGCCTATGATTTCTAAAATCTCTACTTTCCAATAAATTCTGTATGAATAACTAATTCCTAGTAGATTTCCATAAATTATTCTTTAAAATAGTGATTTTCTTTATTAACACAAATTAGAGACTCTTACATGATTTTACATTTCTATTCCTAGACGTTAACATGCTACTGGATGTTTTGCAACATTGACAGAGACATGCCCCCCCCGCCCCCCTCTGTTGTCCCCAAACAGCCCCTGCTTAACTTGTCCTGGTAACAGCATGGATAATTTAGAAAGTCACAGTCCACTGAGTTGATTTCTTTGTGAGATGTGAGATGCAGGTTGAGTATTTTTTTGCTCTTATTTGGCATATGGAAATCCAATTGTTCTAGTACCACTTACTGATGAAACAATCCTTTCTCTATTGAATTGCTTTTGCAACTCCAATCACAATCAATTGATCATCATTGAGTGGGTCTACTTCTGAACTCTCCACTGTTCCACTGGCTAATGTATCTTTCACTAATACCAGTCTTGATTACTGTAGCCCTGTATTTTAAGTCTTAAAACTGAATAGAAGTGATAAAGACTTGAAGAGATAGAAATGCTTATCATCCTGATTTGATCATTACACACTGTGCATATGTAAATATATATATTTATCAAATTATCATACTATATCCCATAAGTATATATAAATATTATGTGTCAGGTAAAAAAATAGAATACCCTTGTGTTTTATAAATGAAAATCGGAGAGAGTTGAGCTAATTGCCTAATGGGGTGCTTGCTACAAATAAGATGCAGAAACAAGACTTAAACTCATGCCTGCTTGCTTGACTCCAAACTGTCCTTCTCTGCAGGGCCATAATAAGTCCATACTTCAGGCAGGGCCTGGAATTCTATTCATATTTCCTAAGCACTACAGCTAAAGGGCAACTTAAAACAAACAAAACCACATATTGTAGTTAATCATCAACATTGTCTAATATAAAGGATGCCTCATTTTATTAGTTAAATCAGCTTTGCAGCTTGCCACAGAATATCAAATTAGATGGAAAATGATGTTACCAATGTACAAAGGCAATCAGCATAATTATTTGATGACATACTCCTTTCAATTCTAAATTTAGCTAGGGTGATGGAAAGAAGAAAAACATTCTTGAGCTCAAGGAAGAATCCCCAAATAGCTTCTCTAATCTCGACATGGGCAATTTGTTTATTGGGGGGGCAATTGCTTTAAATAGGGCATCATAGGGAGGCACTGTGCTCTTCATCTTGCAAAGTAGAATGACTGAGGCAGCTGGACAATCGCTGTTCTAATGATCCTGGTGGGCACAGTTCATGATGCATGCATTGAAGTGTCCCTCAGAGTCCAGTGCCATGTTCTGTGTGGTGGCCTGAGACACATTTTGGGGGGAGAGACAAGCTAGTAAAAATCAACATACCAGGTGGAGAATGCCCTCAACATGATGGCAGATCATTTGGGAAATATGTCCACACATATCACAGAAGCCCTCCATTCCATTTCATTTTTCCTGAAAGTGTTTTCTATTTATCTGTTCTTTTTTAAAAAATACCTAATTTTTATATAAAGGCTTTTCCATTTAAAAATTAAGTATTTAGCTGGATGCAGTGGCACATGCCTGTAATCCCAGCACTTCGGGAGGCTGAGGCAGGAGAATTGCGAGTTCAAAGCCAGCCTCAGCAATGGTGAGGTGCTAAGCAACTCAGTGAGACCCTGTCTCTACATAAAACACAAAATAGGGCTGGGGATGTGGCTCAGTGGTCCAGTGCCCCTGAGTTCAATCCCCGGTACCAAACAATAAAAGCAACAGCAATAACAACAACAAAAACCCAAAAAACCTAAGTATTTACAATTGGTGAATCCAGAGGATACACAGCTGTGTAGATATAAACATTTTTCAAGTAAAAACTTGGGATTAAAAAAGTAAAACCAACAGACTTAATAGTTTGTGGTTAGATGATCCATAAAATGCCAGAGCAGCTTCACATGTCTAAATGAGTCCCCTGGGTAAATGATCCATGCCCACAGAACATTATGTAGGTAAGATCAATCCCCACAAGTCATTTGAGAGTCTGGATTACATTGCTAAATAATAAATTAAGTGGTCCAGAAGCAAATGGTTATGTGTACTTGACAATGAAAAATAATATTTTTATGTTTGAAACAATGGTAGTTATTTGTACGAGCAAAGGAACAGTTAATATAATTTTGTAATGTTATTTTTGAAATAGAGTCAATAAATCTCAAGAAATTATAAATTGATCAATTTACATTATGAAAAAATTCACCAAAGTTAGCATAAATCCAAATAGGTTTGATCTACAGATTTTTCACATAATTTTTTAAAATTCTTATAAATTTTTTAAATGCTATGGGTTTATTTTTAAAAATAAAAAAGGTTAGATGATCATAATTTCACAATCTACAGATAACATTTTCTTATACCTTAGTCTTTATCAAAATACATAAAGATTCTTTATCTTAAAAATCAGGATCTGCAAAATGCAAATCAAAATTACCCTAAGATTTCATCTCACACCAGTCAGAATGGCAATTATCAAGAATACAAACAACAATAAGTGTTGGTGAGGTTGTGGGGAAAAAGGCACGCTCATACATTGCTGGTGGGACTGCAAATTGGTACAACCAATCTGGAAAGCAGTATGGAGATTCCTTAGAAAACTTGGAATGGAACCACCATTTGAGCCAGCTAACCCTCTCCTTGGTCTATACCCAGAAGACTTAAAAACAGCATACTACAGTGCTGCAGCCACTTCAATGTTTATAGCAGCTCAACTCACAATAGCTAAACTGTGGAACCAACCTAGATGCCCTTCAATAGATGAATGGATAAAGAAACTGTGGTATATATACACAATGGAATATTACTCAGCAATAAAAGAGAATAAAATTATGGCATTTGCAGGTAAATGGATGGAGTTGGAGAATATCATGCTAAATGAAGTAAGCCAATCTCAGAAAACCAAATGCTGAATGTACTCATTGATAAGTGGATTCTGATCCATAATGTGGGGAAGGACATGGGAACAATGGAGGAACTCTGTCCACAGGGATGTAAGGGGGGAGGGGGCATGGGGACAGTAAAGGTGGTGGAATATGATGGTCATCATAGCCCTAACTTTATGTATGACTATATGCATGTTGTGATTCTATATCACTTATAACCAGAGAAATGAAATGTTATCCTCTAAAAACCAAAAAATTATAATAACAATAAAATTAAAAAAATAAAAAACAGGATCTGCCACCTCAGAGGTTAAAAAGGGCCTTCTTTTAAAACCATTTAGTGTCCAGTGATACTGAATTGATTCAACTGAAGTTTGACAGCTCTGGCTGGAAATTTTAAACAAAGAGTTGAAGAAAATCAACCAGTTTGAGTTTCTGATCACCTATGAAGCACAAATCACCTGAAAAGGGGCCTGGAGGGAATAAAGCAGCCAAAGACAACTCCCTTCTTCCAGAAACGAGGTGCTTGGGAAGGAGGACAAGGAGGACGGAGCCCAACATATCCACCCACAAGTATTCCCTGGGTCCTCTTATGCCCCAGGCATGGAGATTAAAGACAATACAGTTTAAATCTCTCCAAGACAACAAGGTGCTTGCAATCTAGTTGGAGAGGCAAGCCAATGAAAAAGAAGAGACACAAAGAAGTTGAGCTCAGGGAAGCAGTGATCAGGGCAGGATTCCAGACAGGACATGGTGGACCTGCTGAAGGAGAGGCCAGATAAATGTGGGAACCCACCGGGAGCATGGGAGCAAAAGAAATTCAACTATGGGGCAAGGATTCTGCATAGAAGGAAGTGCTCAATGTTGACTGTAGCAATTGGGAAAATAAGGCTGAATGAGATTCTGATTTGGGAAAAGGAAAGAGAACATTTTAGATTAGACCAACAGAGAGCAAAGGCCCTATTCCTATTTTTTTCTTTCTGTTTTTTTTAAAATATTTTTTTTAGTTGTAGATGGACGCAATATCTTTATTTATTTATTTTTATGTAATGCTGAGGATCGAACCCAGTGGCCCACACATGTGAGGCAAGTGCTCTACCACTGAGCCACAACCCCAGTCCCTATTTTTTTCCTTTTATATAGCAGAAACCCTCCTCCCCTTCATGCTGCCTGCTGGGTTCTCCTTTTTCAGTGTCTCCAGCAAAAGGAGGTGGCTGGCCCAGCAGGAACCTCAGACCAAAGGTAGTCAGAGGAGAGGAGCTGTCTGGGAGGTCCTGGGAGACACTCAGAGGACAGGACAGCAGCTAAAGCCCCCTGGGTCTCAAGGCAGCTTTGGGCATGAAGGCTTTTCATCTCTGGAGTTCCTGACCATTATGATGGTGATGGTGTACCCATGGCTGCTGAGAAGGGGCTCAGAGTAGGTATGTCCTTCTTTGCCCAGGTGCAGGCCGGTTGGGGAAAAGGCTGCTGAATGGCTGACAAAAGGTCTTCAGCTCCATCCAATTTGTCAGAAAAGAGTGACAAAGGATGCAAGTCAGAAAAAGACTTTGTCTTCATAAGCCAAGAGAGGAGAGTCCTTAAATGTCCCTAGGCTTAGAAGCAGAATTCAGAGCTCAGGAAAAAAGATGTACTTTACCTTTTCCCCAGAAACAGACATTTTTTCCCCCTGAGAGTAGGAAAGACCATAGAGACCACAAAGAGCAAGAGGTTCCAGATTGCCAACCCAGTAGCAGGACGAGGCAGAACTGGGGACATGCATGTGAGAGACCACCAGGGCGTAGCTGTCTCAAGAACAGGGAGGGCAGTGGAAATGAGACTGAGGACAATAAAATCAGGTTCCTGCTGCTCAGATTGCTGAGCACTTATGGGAGGCATGGAGGAAATGTGGGGCTCATTCTATGTCCTGCCCTAACTCCACCATGGCCACATCCCTGTCATGCTCAGTGTGCACCCAGCACTGGGCCTGGCTCCTGTCAGGCCTAGGATAACCATCTGTGTCATTAACTGTGAAAGAACAAAAGCATGAACAAAAGCTCAGCCTAGCTGAGCGCTCTACCCCATCAAGAGCTTGCTTGACCCACTGGACCAGCCTGGAGTTTCTACTGGGAGACCACTCAGGGAGCAGAAGCTTGGCAAAATGTGCCAAAAAATCAAGCAGAATGTGCCAGCATGTTCTTCCAGAAGTTGTGTCCCAGACAACTGTTTTCTCATGAGCAGCTGTAAGTAGACACTTGGCTATCAAACCCTCAGAGTAGGAACTGACTCCCTGCCAATGACTGAAAGTCAGGACAGAAGGACAGACAACTTTTTTTTTTTCACCTGATTTCTAGGCTCTGTCCTCAGTGTCACCACTAGGGGGTCTGCAGTCACCCAGAGCCATATTCCAGCAACATCTTTCAGGGTTTGTTCGCCTTCTCATCTGGATTTTAGAGGCCAATTTATATTTTCCCCTTCTTCCCATGATTTAAGAGAGTGAACAACACATTCCAAGTTGGAAATTATAATTTGGAAATGATGCAAAAAATTGAAGATAATGAAAAACATCTGAGTTCAGATACCTGGAAATATTAGTTGCCTTATTCAAAGGTTCTTTGTAGGAACAAAAGAAGCGATCAAGAGAAGGTTTTATATTAGAAACAGCTGCTCCACAAAATAGACATCACACTCATCCCTGCCTCCCCCACTGTCAAGGGAGGACACTTGTTTACCAGAACAATCACAAAGCATGAGACAGAGGTGGGAAGATGTGAAGATAGTTTTCTAAACCCCTGGGGACTCTAGCTATTGTTTGCAGTTAAAATAGATTTTCTGTGACTAAATGAAGAAACTCAACAACTTGTAAGGGAAATGCTCTGACAGTCTGTAGCAATATCTGTCTGTCTATCTATCTATCTATCTATCTATCTATCTATCTATCCATGTATATACGTACACACACACATACACACACATACATACAGGAACAAACAAACAAAAATACCCTACTATAAGCCAAGAGGGAAGGAGAGACAGGACTTAACTATTAGTTCCATGAAAACTGGAAAGAACTGATGGATGATGTAGTTCACACCTCCATTTTGTGGATGAAAAGTTTAGACAGGTTGAGCAACACGAATGAGGGAGGCAAGTATCGAAGCTTGGACTAGCATTTGGGTGTCTTGAGTCAGACCATTTAAATGGTCACTGAGCTCCAAGGGTTCACACAAAGAAAAGAAAACAACAACAAAAAACAAAAAAACCCCACAACAACCAAATATAACCAAGCTGAAAAGAAAAAGCAAGCAGAATTGAAGCTAATCACTAATCTGCACATTTTGAAAAGATTTCTAATGACTATATCCCCCTCATAGTCTCTCATTTAATGCCTCACCACTATCAGCTTTCCCATATATAAAATGATGTCAAACAATGCTAAGCAAGCATCTGTACCAACCATGGTAAAATATCCTCCCTTTTGGGTTTGGGAAGATGAATGTGGAATTGCTAATAGAAGATCGTCCTGGGTGATCGCTGCAGTTGCTCCACACGCTAGCATTCAATCACCAGTTATTGAACTGAAGTGGCACAGTGGTGGCCCAGGAGCAGAAATTGTATTACTTTCTTCCCTGGGTGAAAGCAACAGGAAAGGAGGACCCTGAAATCTTCCCAGATTCAGATTCATGTTTTCCTTCAGTTCAAAAGATATTCAACCACTACTCATCCATCCTAAACTGGAGCCTTTCCATATGTGACAGATAGAACAAGTTAAATTCAATCTAATATCCGTTCCAGGCACACAGTATGTGCTGAATAAATATCTAGTGAATGGTTTTGAGCATTGCTCTCCCCTTTGTTTTTAGTATTTTCTTTTCTTCTTCTTTTTTTTTTTTTTCGCCTGGCTAATGCAATTTTTCTGATAGCAGAGATTGTTTAAGAATGATCATTGTAGCCGGGCATAGTGGTGCATGCTTGTAATCCTAGCACTTTGGGAGGCTGAGATAGGAGAATTGTGAGTTCAAAGCCAGCCTAAGCAATAGCGAGGTGCTTAGCAACTCAGTGAGACCCTGTCTCTACATAAAACACAAAATAGGGCTGGGGATGTGGCTCAGTGGTCAAGTGCCCTTGAGTTCAATCCCCAGTACCAAAAAAAAAAAAAAAGGTCATTGTGGGGCTGGGGTTGTGTCTCAGTGGCAGAGCGCTTGCCTCGCACATGTGAAGCACTGGGTTTGATCCTCAGCATTACATAAAAATAAATAAAACAAAATAAAGATATTGTGTCCATCTATAACTAAAATATTTTTAAAAAGAATGGTCATTGCATGTGAACAATCAGGTAATCCTGAAAAATGACCACACATGAATATAAAGAAATTACTCCAGGGACCCAGAGCTTCTTTGTTCAGAATAGGACATCTATGATTTACTTTTAGTATTTTCTGATTTCTTTTTCAATAAGCATCTATTACTTTCATCACCTGAAACATCTATTTAAGCTTTTCATGTTTGCAAGTGAATGGTGGCTTTAAATCTAAGCAAGTCCCTACTAGAAGGCTGTATAAGACAACAGAAGATGTTTTTAGTGGGAAAAGAACATGGAGAGGAGCCAGTTTTACAAAAAACCAGATTCTCCATCACTCCTGACTCTATCACCAATGACCCAAGGACACCACCACACCAATTCTTTGCTTAGCAAAGTGGTAGGATGTTGGGCATATTTTCAAATTGCAGTGACATCATTTAAGCACATGTGAAAGCACAATTTGTCCCATTCTTACCTTGCAGCTGCAGCCAGCAGATTTTTTGCATTGGGTGCTCCTGGATCTACAGAGAGAGACTTGGCAGCTAACAATAGCTTGCTGGATGCCATCGAAATATTCTTGAGGTTTCCTATCACTTGGATCTGGTCTTCTTTCGTCTGGAAGGTCAAAAGGAGTCAGAGTCATGAAGAACTGTCCATTTCTCCTAGTAAGCATTCAGAGAGCTAGGAGCAGCATCCTGAGGCAGAGGCAAGTTATCTGTAGAGATCACATGAAGCCCAGTCTGCACATGCCCAACACATTGGGATACTGACTAGTGTCTACCCGTTTTGAACAGATGCTAAGAGCAACACACATACATCCGGGAAAGAAATTCATGCCTAAGTGGGTCAGCCAGGAGCTGTGCTTTCTCACGACTGAAGGCACTACAGCAGGGGGGGGGGAGAGAGCCAGGGAGCGGCACCAATGCACAGACAGGGCCACAATTCCAGCTTCTTGTTCAACAATGCTGGAGTTGTCCAGTAGTTTGCACATCTCGGCCTGGCACAAATGAACAGCACTGTTTCAATGTTCAGAGCTGACTGCAACCCAGAAGATTCTGATTCGGGAAAGGACCCATTTCTCATCTGCCTTGCCATCGAAGAAACAACACTTTGTGAATAAAAGAGCAAAAACCACTGGGATATCTCTTTTATGGAGTTCACAGGAGCTCAGAAAAAATATCTCTGCAAGTTGATACCTGACTGGTCATGCTTTTGTGTTCTAAACAAGGGCTTTATCTGTTCATCTGAAGGGGGTAATTTTTTTTTGAGCATGTGAAGGAGGTATTTTTTCATCATTTGGCACTCAGTATTAGACGATAGTCCCTCCAAATAAGCCCACTACATCTCAAATATGTGTATGTGTGTCTCAGTGTATTATGTATGTGTGTGAATGTGTTGCTGTATTATTCCACATTTGAAGAGCTGTCCTCATCTCAGTTAACACTGTCCCTCCTCCTACTCTTCTGCCAAATGGCATAAGTGAGAGGATGGATTCTGCTGGAGAATCATGGGAAAAGTCATCCCTCATCATGAAGAACAGGTCATACATAAGCTGAGACATCTTTGGGAATGCCATTCCTAGGACGTCACAGAGCTTCCCATGCAGCAAAAGGAATGCACCATGACCTGTTTACAGGTTCCCTGTGCCCATTTGCCCAGTCAGCCTCAAAGGTGGAAAGTTCAGAGCAGAGGCTCAGGTCAGCTCTGGACAGACAATACTTCCACACTCACCTGTGCTTGGCCAGCCATCTCAATGCCAGCATCTAGGAATTCGTCAAAATCATCACTGAACTTTCCAGAGGCTGCTGCCAGCTCTCCACTCTGGCCCCGGGTGGCATGGACAACTTCCCCAGCAGACTGGTTTAGATCAGCTGCTGCCTGATTCAGTTCACTCTGGGCTTCCTGGAAAGGCTTTGTGCTCGGAGGTAGCTGTGAGAACAGAAGGCACACCCCAAAAGTTTTACCTTAAGAAGGATAAAGGCAGGCATTGTGGAGGGAAGAAAGGCTTCCCAGGGATGCATGTGAGTCATCAAGACTGAAAGGCTTTGTATGGTCTGAGTTCAGGTGAGGTTTGGTTTTCAACACATCTACCATTTATTCATCCATCCTCAACACATCTACCATTTATTCATCCATCCTCATTTACAGAGCAGACTCGAGGTTATATACCCACATTGAAAACCAGTAAGAACCGTCCTCTGCAGGTGCTCATGCTCATCTAAGTGGCAGAGACAGGATTCATACCCAGGCAGCCTGACTCCAGGATCCATTCTTGGAACTACCACCTTGTTTTGTCTTTCTCAAGATGGAAGTTCTCAGTCTAGCTTTTTATAACTAAAAGAACAGATCATGTTCTTCCAAGTTAATAGGCATCAATTTTACTTTAATAGTGGTCTTTATTCATCACTTTTTAGGAAAAAAACAGAATGCCAGTGTCATTGAAGAACTATAACCATTAGAAAAAAGTTCCAGAGAGCTAAGCTAGACTCTATTACCACTGGCATACATTGCCTGTACACCTGCACAGAAAAGAAATAAAGATGAACACAAATTCTCTGTCAGTAGACTCACAAAGCAGGGATGGAGATGGACTCAAAGCGAAAGTCCTTGGACCACCTGCTCTCTCAACGAGTCTTGAACACATGTGCTCCTCTACTGCTTGCTCATCACTATCTGACGTGTCCTTATAAGACAGGAGATGACCATATACTCACTCTCTGTTTTTAATAGAAATATGGACTTAAATAGTAAACTTTAAAAGCTCCATCTGGAACTTTGCTGGTCAGAAAACAAACAGAAAAAACAAACTGGCAGGATAAATAGTATCCCTAAAGGAAAGGTTAATTACTCAAAGATTCCATACACGGAAGAAGACCCACTCACACCTAGAGTGGGCCAAATCCCCCATGTGCACCTTCCCAGCCAGGAACGCCTCACCAAATCCACAAGCAACTTCTTGCTGGACTCCCCGATGCTCTTCAAGGCCACATCTACATCTTTCTGCCCAGGAAGGCAATTCACGCAGTTATTCAAGGAGTGAGAGACAGCTTTAGCCACCTGAATACATGAAGGGAGATAGATATCATAAGAAAGCAGCTTTCAGTACAAACATTTTTGCACATTTCTTGGGAGAATAAGCAGTGAGAATGTGCAGAGCTGACACAAACATGGAAATTATCCACCAGCATTTGCCTGACACTGTTTATTAAATCACTTCATTCACGTCTGTTGTCCAAAAGCAAAACTCCACGCCCTCACTAGGGTTAACATCCTGTAATAGGCATATCCGACCTGCTCCCTAAAGCCAGGCTGAATCACAGCTTGTGATTCAAACCCAGATACCTTGTATTAAGGGAAATGGAAATATCTCCCTCCTCAAGAGCCCTGTTGAGGTCACCTAGGTGGAAGCAGGCCTTGAGTTCTTCTGGGTCATTGTCAGCCAGGCCTGAGGTTGATTTCTGCTCAGTGACCCTCTGGTGCTATCACTCCCAAACTTCACTGTGCCCAAGGGTAAGGATCCAAGCACTTCTAGACCAATGGGAACTGCCAACCTACTGCCTTTTCAGAGTATTGAAGTAGTTCTTTATTTGCACTCTTTGGTACCCTCAGTTAAAAGGGAAGTTAGTTAGGTCTTCAGAGGTGGCCTCTGTCATTCCTTTACTACAAAATGCCTCCTTCCCAGCCCCATGTCTAGAATTTTACCTGGATGTCCCTAGTTGACTGGTTTCATCATGTGGTCAGAGGATCACCCACAGGGGCAAGAAGGAGTTAGAGGTAGAAACTTTGAGTGGCTGGATCTTGTACATTTTAGTCACCTCCCAAGCTAGGAAGTACATGTTGGCCCCCCCCAAATGTGTCTAAAGTCCTAAATCTTTCAGGACAGGGTGCAAAGGCCCCCATATCCTCTACTGACTGAGAAGTAAGCAAAGTTCACATTAATGTGGGGAATACCAGGCAAGACTAACAAGAATGAGTATCATGTAGGGGCCAGTATTGTTATGGAACTGTGGAAGGTTCTGTAAATACCAGCTGAGTCAAAGCATTTGCACCAGGAAAAAGCACCTAGGAAACAGCCTGCCAACACATACGTGCAAAGATTGACCATGACTCCCAATTCCAAGCCTCACCTGGGCTAGTCTCTGTTGACTCTCTGCATCTCCAGGTGCAATCAGGGCCTGCTTGGCTTCTTGAATGAGCATGGCAGAGCCCTCCATCACATCTCGGGCAGAATCTAGCATGGCGTGGGCAGCAGCAGGGTCACTTGTAGATGCAGCCACTCCCCGGGCAGCCTGGGCCAGTGTTTTCAGAGCTTGGGCTGTCTCTCTAGCAGCCACTCCTGGGGATGCAAGCCCAACAGACTATTAGATTCCATCTAAATGTCCCACTTTTACTTGGGAATAGACCTCTGGACCAGGGTCCCCTCTGCACCAGAGCCTGGCATAGGGGGAGCTCTGGATTGACATTTATAAAATTTGAATTGCTGTGCTTCTCAAGTAGTAAGAGATGGCTGTAACAAATATAATGCACAGGCGATTTCCTTCTGCTTTCCCTTGCTCCCACTGCCTTACAGGTCCCTAGACCCAACATACCAAGGGTATGAGAACAATAGCACAGCTGGAGGTACCTGGGTGTGTCCAAGGCACAGTTTGCAGGAGGCTGTTTTAATTCACTTTTCTTCCCAATTGCCTTTATTGGGATATAACCTACATACACATAATAAAGTAAACAAATCTATGTGAGCAGCTCTGTGAATCTGTACATATGGAAACATCCACATATCCACCATCACCTGTGTTCTTCCCCAACAATGCTCCTCACACCAAAAGTAATCACTGTTGTAACATCCATCACCTTAGACTAGTTTTACCTGGCCTTAAACTTCATGTTAACAAAACTACACAATGTATATCCTTTGTGTCTGATTTATTTCTCATTCCATCATGCAGTGAGATTCACACATGTTGTTACGTGTGGCAGTTTATTCTTTTTTCTTGCTGGGTAGTATGCCACTATTTGGATACATCAATATCTGTTTATGCATTATTCTGCAAATGTATATTTGGGTTGTTTATCATTTTGGGCCATCATTAATAAAGCTTCAAAGTTCTTGCGCATACACTGAGACACACACATGAAATTCTCTCTCTTGGACCTAAACCTAGGAGTTGAATTGCTGCATAACAGAACAAATGTAGGTTTAACTTTAGAAGACACTACAAAACAGTTTTCCAAAGTGGTTTTACCATTATACTTTGTACCAGCAATGCCTCAAGGTTGCAATTGCTCTACATCTTAGCCAATAGGATGTTTGAATTTTAGTCACTTTGGTGCAAGTATAATCGCCATCTCAATGAGATTTGAACTTTCATGTACTTAATGAGTAATGAGGATATTACTCTTGTACACTTAATGGCTATTTGGATATTTATTCATTTTTTGAAGTGACTGATTATCTTTCAATCCACTTTTAAACAGATGATGAGATTGGTGATGAACTATGAATATAAACTAGTCTTTTAAAACTATTTCATCATTTCATGCAGAATAAACAAATATGAGTCTAACTATGTGGCATTTAGCACTAGGCACCAAGAAGAGCATGGAAGTTGGAGATGCTGGGGAATTCAACAAAAGAATCTAAGAAGTGCAGAACAGCCAATCCCAGAACTCATCTCATTGACCCATTTCACAAATGAGGCTCAGAACTGACAGTCCACAAACTTTATGTTTTACAGGTAGCACCAGAGCTGAAACTGCAACTCCAGGTCAGACAATCTTCAGAGAGCTCTTAAGAAGAGAGAACTGTAAGAGCTTCTTGTTAAAACATAAAAGATGTACATGAAAACCACAGAAATCATTGTCTCTCTCTCTCTTTTTTCTTTGGTACAGGGGATTGAACTCAGGGGTACTCAACCACTGACACCATCCCTAGCCCTATTTTGTGTATTATGTAGAGACAGGGTCTGAGTTGCTTAGCACCTCACCATTGCTGAGGCTGGCTTTGAACTTGTGATTCTCCTGTCTCAGCCTCTCAGAGTGCTGGGATTACAGGCGTGCACCACCGCACCTGGCTAGAAATCAATGTCTCTTTAAAAAACTCTGAAATGACCATCTTCAGCAGGATCAGCTGGGTGGTCTCTAGGTGCCCTTGAGCATGTCCTTTACCAGGGCTGCTTCAGCTGAACCGCAAGATGAAGAAAGTGTCCTTCACATTACTGAGGATGAAGCTCCACAATATAATAGATGATGTGCTTAGGCCTCAGACCCATAAAACTAAATAGTTTCGCAACAACAGACTTGCTCATCTGTAAATATTTTGTATGTCACACAGCTCTCTAATCAAGGCAAATTATAAAGGTGTCAATCTACTATTTATCACATGACTTGTAGGATGAAGGATTTAAAATCAAGACCAGAAGAGAAAACATAAAGGTAAATGCAGCTAAGCAGAGGAGAAAAGTGAGCCCAGTGGAACTATCATCTACCTCATGTTTAAGTTTTTGGCTCAGGGTTGAAAGATGTCATTGCTCAAAAAGAGTGCCAGATGTGGTTAAGGCCTCATTACACTCTGCCTTTGTGATGATTTGTTGTGTGGTCTATACTGCTGCTTTTTCCCATGGGCCTTAGTTTCCCACAGCTTTCAGGTGAGGCTGAGATCTTAGTACTGACTCTTGAAGATTCTAGGCTGTGATTTCTAGACAAGAGGACTTGTCTTCCCATTTATTATTTGGACCCTAGAATCCATTTCTATTTGAGTGTAGGAATTTAGAAGAATACAATATTTATCATGTGTACTTTAAAAAACGCCTGTTTATGCAAAAACTATTTCATGGAAAATCTTTTATAGACTCAATTTTTATTTATTTATTTATTTTAAAAAATCTTTTAGTTGTAGATGGACACAATACTTTTATTTATTTATTTTTATGTGGTGCTGAGGATCAAACCCAGTGCCTCACACATGCTAGGCAAGTGCTCTACCACTGAGCCACAACCCTAGGCCCCTTTAAACTCAATTTTTAAAAGGCAGAAACTGCAAAACCTAAGTTCAAAAACCTAAGTTTATCCATCTCACTTATTTTCTGCTGAAGATTCAATGTAAAATCCCAAGGTACATCAAGGATCATTTTTGGAGGACTCAAATTTCCCAAAAGGAGGAAGCTCCACAGGAAGATGAAACAAAGCCTCCAGGGACCAGAAAGCCCAATGAACGCTTATGGCTGTACAGGGCTGCATTTATAGCCACATTCTCAATGGTAACCACTTTAGCGTCACATGTCCAAGCAAGCAACACGAAGCTGTTCTCAGAGTCAAGTGTGAATCACAACACCAGACCTGCAAATGGGAAATACTAAAGCAGTATGACTTCCATTTCAAAAACCACAATCCTTTGGAAACGCACATAAGTTTCATGGTATTCTTGCTACCTGGATCTTAAATTATACTCAATAGCAAAGTCTTAAGACATAGCAAGTGATATCAAAAATAGCAGTGTTCTTCATAAAGATTGTTATTCTTTATCAGAATTCATGTGGATTGTGTGTCAAGACAGCATTAGATCACACAGCAGTAAAAACCAGTTATGATATAAATCTTTAATCCGTTCCAAAGTATGTGCACCATGTCCTATGTTACTGCATTCAGTCATGTAGAAATGTACTTTGAGTATTTCATTGGCCAAATAAAAACACAATTGCTTTCAAATGCAACCATGTGGCAGTGAACATGTATCATCTGGATACTTCACATGCCTCAGTTGGGGATGAGGGAACTAAGATTCAGTGAGACCTCTTCACATTTGCTATCTCTCTTTACTTCTCACCTATTCAACTTTGCAGAAACTGCCTTCAACAAGAGCTATAACCTCCTTTCTCCTAAAGCTAGCTAATAGATGCTTCTAAGTTCTCCTTTGCTATCACCTCTGGGCAGCAGCTATATCTTTGGCTCTGGAGACATCTCTCTCCCAGTTTCCTTGCCCTATCCATTGGGGTAGTTCCTCTTCTCTCTCTCTCTCTCTTTCTTTCTTTCTCTTCTCTCTTTCCTTCCTTCCTTCCTTGTTCCCTTCACTTCACTTCCCCTTCCCCTTTCCTTCCCTTCCCTTTTTTCTTTCTTGTATCAGGGATTGAACTCAGGGGGACTCGACCACTGAGCCACATCCCCAACCCTATTTTGTGTTTTATGTAGAGACAGGGTCTCACTGAGTTGCTTAGCACCTCGCCGTTGATGAGGCTGGCTTTGAACTCGTGATTCTCCTGTCTCAGCCTCCCAAAGTGCTGGGATTACAGGGGTGCGCTACCGCACCTAGCTGGGGTAGTTCCCATTCCTTTTAAATATTTCTATTGCTCAGCTTCCTCTTTAACTAGTTGGGTTCTTCAGAGGTACAACATTCCACAGGCAGACTTGTCTACATCTGTGGTTTCAATTATTATTTCACTAATAATTTTCAAATCCACATCTCCAGCCCAGTCTCTCTCTCGAGTTCCAGAGCCAAAGATCTAACTGCCCAGACACCTCTACTCAACACAAACTACAGGTACTTCCAGTCAAATCCATTTGAAGATGCAGCATCCTCAAACTATAACTTCTACCCATACAACTCTGCATTCAGCTAACAGGCCACTTAGAGTTGTCTGTTTCCCTCCTTATCTCCATCCCTGCCAGTATCTAACTGGTCATCAAGAACTGTCAGGTCTCTGCTTCTATATTCTATTACCTTGTCTCTACTGCTACTAGTGTTTGGACCTCAAATGTCCCCCAAAAGTACATGAGTTAAAGGTGTGATCCTCAGGGTGGTGCTATTGGGAAGTGATGAAGACTTGAAGAGGTGGGGCCTAGTGGGAGTCTTTAGGTCATTGTGAGTGTGCCCCTGAAGGGGACTGAAGGGCTTCCGCCAGCCCCCATCTCATTCTCTTTTGCTTCCTGGCCGTGAGGTGAGCAGTTCTGCTCCCTCATGTGCTCCCACATGGTGTGCTGCCTCACTGCAGCTCCAATCACTCATGGACTGGAACCTCTAAAACTGAGCCAAAATACACCTTTTCTCTGTGCATGTTAATTATTTTAGGTATGTCCTTGTAGTGATGGAAGTTTGACTGACAGCACTGCAGCACACTGCCATGCCTCATCTGGATGAATGCAGCAGCCTGCTTGCTAGTCCCCCTGCCTTCGTCTGTTTTTCTCCAATCTACTCCACACACAGAAGGAAGGGCAACCTATACGAAAGGCAATCTGACCCACACCCACTGTTAAAAACCCTTCAGTATTTTCACATGTTCTTTGTTGAAACTCCAAACTATTCACATTGGCTTGTAATGCCCTTTGTGAGCCAACCCTGGTCTAACTTTCCAGCTGTATTTCCTTACTCCTCACTTTCCTCCTGGCCTTTTTCTTGGACTTTCTCAGATCCTTCACCCAATCTTCATCTTTGCCTTTGAGATGTTGTGCATGTACCATCCACTTCCATGCCTGCCAAAAATAATGGTGCTAATTCTAGGTTGTTTTTCAGACACCAAGAAGGCAGCTTGCCATCCTGGATGTTGTATCAGATGATGCAATTTGTAAAACACTCTTCTCTCCACTAAACATGTATTTCATCATCTACACAAGAGCTGCCAAGATTTTGGGAATATGTTTTTGAAACTTAAATCTCTCATACACCCTACATTTTGTAAAAATTTATGTATACATTTTCCTCCCCGGATACTAAAATGTCCTGAACAATCTTCAAATCCTGGTAGGTGTCAATTCTGCTCTGAAAATTTCCCTTCCCCTTCCATTAGGATAGAATTACTTATATATTTATTGTAGGTACTACATTATATCATAACTTTTTTTTCCTATTGTGCTCTTAGGACTTTGCTTGTAGTAGCAGAATAACTTACTACAACTCAACACTCCCCACAAGAAACACCTGGGAACATTGGAAACATGAAACATCTGTTTGAAACTCCTGGGGCGATACCAGGGAGTTAAGGTAAAGAGGGCCAAGATGTCGAAAGGAAGCAAAGCACAGAAAGGGACTGCAATGTTCAGGGTTACTTCTGAAGGCAAGAATCTTGAATTTATGTGGAAATGCTAAGAGCCAAGAAAGGCCAACACTAACTTGAGCCCAACAAAGTTGGAGGACTTAACATTACCACATGTGAAGACTTACAGTATGACTGCAGTGACTCAGAAAGTGTGTATGAAAAATAGGCAGTTAAATGAGTGCAAAGAAATAGCAATACAAGCAGAATCACACATCTGTGGTCACTTTACAACACAGTGGCATTAAAGACCACTATGGGTGGGGTTCTTTTCAATCAATGGTGCTGGGTCAAATGAATATCTGTATGGAAAACAAACTGGAACCAATTGCACACAAACAAAACTCAATTTCAGATCTATCATAGTTCTAAATATGACAGGAAAACAGAAGAGTTCAAGAATATGACAAAGAAAAATATCTTTATGCTCCGACACAAACAACAACAAAAAATGCCAACTTTTAAAAATTGGGGTTACACTGAATCCAACTGGAGAGAACTGACATAAACAAAAGTTGTAAGTCAGACACAAAAAGTACCAACCATTAAGGAAAACAAATGTAATTGGGCTATATAAAAAGAACTTTTGATCATCAAAAAACACATTTAAGAGAGTAAAAACAAGCCACAAGATACAACAAATGCCTCTACATGACACAGAAGTCCTATAAGTAAGGAAAAGATAAGTAACTCATGTTTTAACAAAATGGGCCAAAGACAAACACAATTTCATAAAAGATCAGCAAACATGAAAAAAATCTTCAATCATACTGTTCATAAGAGAAAGCAAATTAAAATTATAATGTAGTTCTACACTCATCAGAGTGGCTAAAACTAAAAGACTGACAATACTAAGTGGTAACAAGGATGGAGAACAACTGGAGTTTTCATCTACTGCTGAAAGGAATATAGTGGAATGGACAGCCTCTGCTTTGGCAAGGCCACTTCCAGGTATAACCTAGAAAACGCTCAGTTTGCTCACCAAACATGTACTAAAATTATGCATAGCAGTGTTTCAGGAAACGACCCACATAACCATGAGCAGCATAAAGAATATAGGAATATTTATACTACAAAATCCTATAGAAAGCAATAAAAATGAAAACTACTACAAGCACCATAGATGAGTCTCACAAATATAATGCTGAGCAAAGGAAGCTAGACACAAAGTGACACATCTTGTATGGTTCTGTTTATTCATAGTTCAAACAGCAAAAATTAATCCATGTTGTTAGAAGTCATGAGCCTTTACCTCTAGGGAAGGAGAGGGGACACAGTGACTGCTAGCAGGGACAGGATGCAACCAAGATGCTGACAATATTCCTCTCCTTGATCTTGGTGGTGGCTTCTTGGGAGCACTCTATTTGTGGTAACTCACATCACAAAGGTATCTGTTTAGGACTTGCACTGTCTGATGCATGCATTATACTTCAGGAATAAAGTAAGACATTTTTTGAAAAGTCAAATAGTTCTACAAATGAAAGTAATAATCTATAACCTAGCTCTCCCCACCTGATTCCCACTTCAGAGCCACTCAGTTTTCTTCTAGTATTTCCTATTTTTTTAAACAAGATGCTTACATTCAAACGTTTTTATTTTTAAACTTCAGAGTTGTATAGATTGCCTACTATGTTAGCATTTCCTTTCCATTTTTCTTAGCGTTACACTATCTGTTGCTTATACAGACCCCATTTAAGGAATCTGCTGCCTTTCAGGTTACCCAGCACAGCCAATACTCAGCTCTTCTGCCCCAACCCAGTTTTGCAGCACCATCTGCTTGCTTCCTTTTGTCCTTTTGGAGATGCTAAATTCATGTTCATTCTGATTTGTCAGTTACCTCTCATCTGCCTGGCATCTTCCAAAATTTCACTTGCATCTTATTTGTTGTCTCTTATTCTGACTTTTTAAAAAAAAATTCCTCTACATTAATGGAATTTCTGGAGTCAGAGACAGACCTAGAAGCCTATAATCATGATTTGCCTGTAGTCTAGTAGGGGTGACCCACAGACAGTTTGGGAGTCATTTAATTAGTCTTTATATGCTTAGTAACAAGTCCAGTAGCAAGTATATGGAAGGTAATTGAAAAATATGCCATGATCTGCTGGAAAAAATAAGAGGTTTATTTCCAAATCAGGGAACTGCCTTTCTAGATCCCCAAAGAGGTCTGCATATGGCCACCTGGCATCATGAAGGGCCCAGAGTCTCACCTGTGTAGTGCTCATTGCCTTGAGCAGCGCAGGTGAGGAGTTGTGCCATAGAGGAGCCCACTGCTTTAGAGGTGCTTCCCAGGTCCTGAGCACATTTTTCCAGCTGTAGGAAAATCCAAGGAGGAGAGAACTTAGAGGAAAAAACATTTACTAAAGCCTCGGCATAATTTAGAGCAAGAATGCAGATCAATCTTAGAGCTTGGGCTCTTCCCACCCAAGACACTATGGTGCTACAGCAGCAGGGGTAACGGGAAAGAGCCCGGCTTTAGAACAAACTGGGATGCACACCCCTGTTCCCTATTCCTAGCTGTGCAAGACTGGGTAAGTTACTGAACACCTCCAAACCCCAGTTTTCTGAGATCATAATATCTGAGAAGGTCTTCAGAGAATGAACACAGGTTCTCAAATGGTAGCTATTAGCATTATGCCTTTAGAAGGTAACTTAAAAAGTCTGCAACAAATCCTTAGGCTTTAATTATGCCTTGGCAGGAAGTGGGCAGACATCCAGCTGCACCACGTTCCTGGCATGTGGGACCATTAACATTGTTCAGTTTGATCATTATACTTCAAGGAGTTCCAAGTGAAAGGAAATGCAAGAGAAATGAAGGTTCAGAGTGGTAAATGAGATTAGGAAAATGGGCAGAGTGTTGGCTTCCATGAACAGCATGTCATCTTGCTTTGTAAGCTGAATAAAAAATTCAGAGGACGAAGTCCGTAAAGACCTAAGGTATAGATAATTATTTGATTAGTAGCTGAGGACAATGTGTTGGAAGAGAATGTCTAGGCACACTGTGAGAGCACAGAAAGGTGTAAGGGAACACATGTAGCTTTAACCCTATAACATCTTTCCTAAGAGAGGCTGTGCCTTCAAACACAAATAGAGCCTGGCCCAATATAGCCAAAATATAACAGAGTGCACACATATTGTAGGGCACTTTCTTTAAAAATTACATAGTGTTTCTCACATTCTACTTGACCCTTTGCTTTATGTAAAGGTAGAATATATGTCATGTCAGCCCCTCATGGGCTCTGTGTCTATCATTAGCCAGATGACTTTTAAGTGATTTAACCTCTGTAAACCTGTTCTTCATCTTTACAATTAGGGGTAACTTGACTTCACAAGTATTTTCTGAGTGCTCTCAATGGATCAGACTTTGTTCTGTGGCACATTAGGTGCTCCCAAAGTCCCTTTATGTTCAAAAAGACTTCAGTTCATTCACAGAGCATCAGTAGTTAAGAGCAGAGGCTCTTAGTGCTGAGATCTGGTTGAGTGGTAGACTGTGTCTAGCATGCATGGGGCCTTGGGTTCAATTCCCAGCACTATAAACAACAAACAAACAAATAAAAATGTTATCAGCAAGGGTTTTAGAGTCCTGCAAATCTGGATTCAAACCTTGATTCTGTCACTAATTGGCACAAACAGTGACAATCTCTGTGCTTTGTTTTCTCAGATGGTAGTGGGTTTAAAGAAACTTCTATTGGGCTACTATCAGGATATATGATAGAAGTTGTGTGTATGTGCTTAACAGGTGCTTAATAAATGGTGGAATTTTTATTAGCAATGTTCAGAAAAATATAGGAAGCAATCAGGATTGGTAAAATGAGGACTGGTAGTTTTTACTCAAGAAAACTCTGAACTTAAGGATCAGGAGGTATCTAACATGATCAAATTAAATCTGTGGACCATCATTCTATTTGTAGCTTTCCTGTACTAAAGTGTTTTGCAGTGGTCCATCTCAGTGGCTTGCACCTTTTTTTTAAGAAAACATGACTGATGATCATCTTTCCTGTGTTTACCATTATAATCCATTGCCACCCATTTGGATACCCAAGACTCAGAGGAGATGCTGTCCACTACCAGCTGATGACACAGATGGGTCCAGAAGCCAGTACTCCCAGCTCCAGATCTAGTCTCATGGGCTGCAAGGGACATTCTTTTCAGTAAAAGGCCACAGGATTAAAACACTGGGCTGAAATACTAGCATTTATCTCATTTATCCAAAAGAGAGGTAAATATTAATAGATGCCTGCTTATGCTCAGCCAAACCCCAGGAAAGCACACACACACCCATCAAGAGAACCTCCTACAGGATGATTTCTATCTTAATGCTGTTCTAAAGAATTGTGGCATATCTAGGGCATTGCATTCAAAATGCTTGAAGTTCTGGGACACTAAACTCAACTTCTAAAAAATGCTTCAACATGATAACCGAAGGCAGAGCCCACATGCCAGTTTGGCTCGAATGGCTCACCGTTTCCCCTGGAAGTGGCTTCAGCTGACTCTCCACGGCTGCCATCTTGGCATCTTGCAGCTCATTCTTAAGTGTCTGCACTGTGTTCAGAGCTGAATCGATTTCCATAGGACCACAGGCTTCATGGGCCTGTCAACAGAGGAAGGAATATGTATACATGATCTGCTACTGCAGTCCTTTGCAGCATATGAAATGTTTTCCTGAAAATACCCAGTGATTCTCTGAATCCAGCAGTCAGAGGTAAAGGTAGCAAGTAATCAGTTCTTCAGAGAACAAAATCATCCTAAGACCTTAATGTCCCTAAATAACCAATTATGTATGTCTCATAACTGGATTAAAGTCTCCTTGTGCTATTTTATCCTCAGACTTTTAGAAGCCTTTACTCACTGTGCCTCGATTGCAGAGATGGGGTACTGTGCACAGCGTGTGCGTGCCCAGAGGCGGGGGAAGTAGGCAGCGAAGGAATGAATGAGCAACCAAGCCAGGACTCTGGGGCAACTCTGTATCATCCTTATTCTCTTTACAAATTTCTATATTTTAAAACATTATCTTTCCATACTAAAGATTATAGAAGATTTTCCCCTAAGCTACTTAAGAAAATGATTTTATTCCCTTAATCATTCAGGACATTGGCTGCCAAATGCTGCAACTGCATGCCCCAATACATAGGTAATTACATACACATGTGGTCATTGATCAGCACACAAAATACTGGTAAATCATAATTTCTCTCCTTTTTTTTTATATAATAGAACAATAGTAACAGTAAATATTGATTAATTGATTTCTATTTGTCAGTACTATAAGGTGAAGCAACTGAGGGACAGAAAGGTTAATTAACTTGCCCAGGTCACAAAATTAAGTTAATGACAGGGTCAGAATTTGAATACAGGCATTATGATTCCAGAGCCTGCACTCTTGAACCTTATATTACATTCTATCTATCTATCTGTCTATCTATCTACCTACCTACCTACCTACCTATCTCACCGCATCTTTCTGTACCCCGTGTCCCAGTGGACAATCTTACTCAAGTTCCCCCTTTGTAACTTGCTGCTCCTGAGCAGCTGTTGGATGTTGGTGTGTGTCTAAGACTCACTGAGGAAACATATTAAAATGCAGATGTTCAGGCTCTTCAGCCCAAGATTCTGACTTGGTTGCTCAGAAGCAGTCTGTATTCTAAGAAGCATCTCCAGGGGTTTCCATGTGGATTATCTAGAACCTCTCTGATCACACAGCTCAAAATACTTTTTTTTGTTGGTTGTAGCCTAAAGCTGTGGACGTTTTTCTTTTTAATTGTACTGCACTGCTTATATTAAGCATTCAAGTCAGCTTTGACCTTCTTCCCTTACCAATTTATGAGGCTGCTTGTTGCTATAAAGGGATTGCTCCAATGAGGAAAAATGAAATCATGCTATAACTTCATGCTAAATATCACATTAGAGCAGTAAAGAGGTCCTTTGGTAACTAACAACTTTTAGAGACTGGAATTTATTTAGTTCCAAATTCTGTTCTATTGAGACCCTTGTTGAGAGGTGAATGCTTCCACGTAAGATGAGAAAAACTTTTAGGGCAAAAAGCAAAGTAAAGATGACCACCCCCACATGATTTTCTGCCTAAATAATTTGTTATTAAGTTCATAAAATGATACCTAGAAGATATGACCATTTATTGTCATATTTCACATCTGAAATGTCCCCCCAAGGCTGATGTGTTGAAAGTGTGGTTGCCATCCCAAGAAGCTTTAAGAGGTTATGGTTTGGATATGCGATCCCCCAAAAGCTCCTGTGTTAATGCAGGGATATTCAGAGGTGAAATGATTGGCTTATGTGAGCTGTAACCTCATCAGTTCATCCTAGTTTAAATAGACTGACTGGGTAGTAACTGTAGGCAGATGGGTCATAGCTAGAAGCACCCTGGAACTTCCCTGT
>PVHX01015750.1:0-45625 GCA_004024805.1 Geosciurus inauris
AAAAAAAAAAACAAAACAAAAAAACCAACCTAAAAAAAGCTTCTTCACAGCAATGAAAAAACAATCAAGAATGTGACAACAAAGCCAACAGAATGGGAGAAAATCTTTGCTACTTGCACCTCAGACAGGGCATTAATTTCCAGGATATACAAAGAACTCAAAAAGCTTAATACCAACAAACAAATAATAACAACAACAACAACAAACCCAAATTAATAAATGGGCAAAGGAATTAAACCAGCATTTCTTAATGAAAAAATACAAATAAATGGTCAACAAATATATGAAAAAAAAAACTATTCAACATTGCTAGCAATTAGAGAAACGCGGATTAAAACTACACTGAGATTTCACTTCACTCCAACCAGAATGGCGATTATTAAGAATACTAGTATTCTATCTTTTAATCAGGATCAAACCCATTCCTTGGATGAAAAAGTAGGGTGACTTGGAACACTGAAGTGTCCAACTCTCAATTACACGCCTAGTGAGTGGTGAAAAGGCAAGTTGACCTCTGACCCCTGACTTTAACTTCCACATGCCTAAACGTGGGCTTATGCGGAAGGAAGAGAGGTGCCCCAGCATGTGAAAAGTAGTCTAAAGAGAGTGAGTGGCCACTTTGAGCCTCAAGAGTCGTAACTGGAAGTGGCTGTTAGATGTTCGTAGGAATGAAGACCACTGTCAATTGGAAGATGCTGAAATATATGGTCAGTGGTTTTCTGGGTTACAAGCAAAAGTGATTAACATGAGATAAAGATCATTGAAAAAGGGGTGAGACACAAACATAACTAATACACATATATGTGTACTTACTCATAAAAATAATGCAGGAATCCAAATTTAGAGAGTAATGTACCAAGTTATTAAAAGTGAACCCTGGGTTTCTACAGAGGGATCACATTGATGTCTATTGTTCTTTATGCTTTTTAGATTTCAGATTTCTACGTCAAATATGGATTTTTTAAATAAGAAGAAACATATTTCTAAAAGAAAAAATAAATAAATAAAAGCACCACCATTTCAACAGCTCCAGGAAGAAATGTAAAAGAATAAACATAATTTCATCAAGCTTTAAAGAGTATCTCTCATGGCAACTGCTTCTGAGAATCTGATATCTTCTCTGAGGGAAACTGCTCATTAAACAATTTCCAATAATGTGGTAAGGAAATACAGCAAAGTTATTAAAGAGATGATGGCCCTCCCAGGATACAGATACCACAGGGGCCAATGTACTCAGTCTTCAAATATATTTTCATTTGACTACTGCTCCTGTGGACGGAAGCTGTATTATCATACCTAATTTTTAAAACTTCTTTTTCATGGGGGTCATTCAGCTTGCCTTGAAACTGGCTTATTTTATTACTTTGGAGCCTCTGTGGAGTCTGATGATTTTATGTTTTGATACTTGCATATGGTTTGGTTTTTGCTAAATCAAAGGATATGGTCTGTGTGTGATTACTTTAGGAGGCTTCTAACACCCCACTTGGTTAGTGGTGGCTAACATTGCCTAAGGGGGTATAGTTGCTAATTATACGAATTACATGTAAACTTTAAAATATAAAGCCCTGGAAGTAGTCATGCATCATGCAGTAAAATCACACCAAAGGATAAATGTCTCCATTTTATCTATCTATCAATCAATCAATCATCTATCTATTCATTCATCTATCATCTATCTCTTTAACAATAGAACTGATGAATATTTCAGCAAGGCCCAGGTTTCTGAAATAAAGATATATTCTAGTGGGGGAATAATTGAACCATAGGGTTTTAGTTAAAGACAGTACTTCTTCCTCACTAAGTATATATTTCGCTTATTAAACAGTTCTATCCCAGATTTTTTTGAAATTAATCAACTCTAGCCAAAGCAGTTTATATGACTTAGTTAAGAGACTGTGAAGGTATGGAACATTGCAGACGTACCTGAACGAAAATCCTCTTCCCAACTCCTCTAGCTGTCTGATTAAAGGCAATGTACTCAGTCTCTCTCCACCTTATCTTCAGTACCTGTAAAATGAAGGTTCTTTGAACCAGTAGCAATCTACTTGATGCTAAGCATTGTGCTATGTGTGCATTTGATAATGTGTTTTATTTTTTAATCTGAATTCACTCCCATTTCAGGGAGGGTTATTCTTTTGTTTTGGGGGTTCAATGAGAGAAATTTTGTAAAGTACAAACCACAGGGTCTAATCTCTTATAGAAACTCAATAAATATTTGTCCAGTCCTCCAGTGTCCTTTGACAAGGGCAATGCACACCACGAGAATTAACACAAATCATAAATTAATGATTTTAACTTTTTTAAGCACCTATTTATTTTCTGCCTGTAAAGATGCATTCCTTTTTCTTTCCCTGGTGAATTGCCAGCCTATATTTCACATTCTTCTGTATTGACTCTTGGAACACTTATTTTTCTTCCTTCAAATTTCTGTGTCTCATAATTTATGCCCTTTGGTCTGACTCCAAACATCATGCATTTGGAATTTTGGTCTCTGTTGTGGACCCTGTAGTACAGGACTTAGAGTGTAATTTTATAATTTACTACATTAAGCTTCAGGGAAAAATATTTTCTCCCACTGTAACCCAGTTTCCTCATCTACAAAATGAGGAGGGCATTAATTAAATGTACTTTGAGGGCTAACATAAGGATCAAATTAAATAGCATGTGAAAATACCAAATGCATATATGCATACTGTGGATCATCCAAAAATGCTAGTTCCTATTCCCAATTGTACCCCCAAATTAATATTTTTGACGCACAGAACATTTAAAACTTTTATTTATACGTAATACTTGCCCATCTTCATGAATTATTCTGAAACATGCTGTTTCCCACATAAATGTGCTGTTCTTCTAAGATGTACATTCTAAATCTTTTTACCTAATGAAATATTTATCCTCCAACCTGTAACTAAGGCACCATTTCCTCCTGGAAATCTCCTGCCTCCCTTAGGCTAGGGTTTCCCTCCTTTCCCAACATACCATGTGTTCCTGTTGTTTTCTTTATTGTATTTCATTGCTTATGTATGTGAATTTCTCCTCTGGTGAATGAAAATCCTCTAGAGAAGTGATTTATTTATCCTGGTATCTCTAGAGAATACTTCAGACCATGAAACACAGGTGTACAATGACTACTGGTTGAATGAATAAGTGATGGAATAGATAGGGGGAAGACTCTGGGGAACTGAGTGCTGTCATAGGGCAAAACTCATGCCAGACCAAAGGGATGTCTGATTGCCAGAGTGAATGATCAACATTAAGTTGCCCAAAATACTATTGGCATTTTTGGTGATTGATTTATTACTCAATCTTTGCCACATCTCAAACTCGCAGATATGGCAAAAGACACACCAACAATTAGCTACTGGTTAGATACCAAGATGTCCTTTGGAAACATAGGCAGGTGAGAGCTTGCCTTTTTTGGTCATTGGTTTATGTAACTTACAAACAGTATAATGGTTCAAATACCACTGTATTTGTATGCATGCAGTAACTGATCTATAAAACATATTGCATTTTGAAATGTTGATCTCTTCAGTGCCAACAAGTAAGAGATATTAGTGTAGTCTGGGATTCCATTTGTAACTATGGGATTAGAGTCAGAGAAGTGGAAAATTGGAACAGACCAAAATTCATGTGAAGTGGAAAGTACAGCTGGCGGTAGTGCTAAAGAAGGAGAATAACAAATAAGGGAAGCATTATTTTAAAAGCTGACTCAACCATCAAATAGGAAAGGAGCAGTCAAATGAATAGGCTTTAACTGCCTCAGCTTCCTGCGCCTCCAGGTTGGTTTTGCAGACTTAAATTCAGTACAACAGCTGGAAAAGGCAACACTGAATTCATTCAGAAGCAGGAAAAGGTGGCATCTCTATAAGATTTCTGTTACTTATGTCAAGCAAGTATGAGAGACGATGAGTTCAGAAAGAAGTTAGTTGTGGTCAGCAAAAGATAGAAAAGTTAATAGAGCATTTTCCTAAAGCTTAGAATTTTACCTAACCTGGACTTTCTAAATTTCTTCCAGTGTCACTGGCACCATGAAGTCCTTCTAGATCCTTTCTTTTATGTTCACCTGAAGGACTAATCTTCTTTTCTTTCATTGCTTTCCATCTCTTCAGAAGATTCTGTGATGACAGCTTGCACGCTTGCTATCCTGTGTTTGCATGCTCCCTCAGGCTTATGCCAGGTTTCATTTGTTTATGCATCTGGAGATGGCACATCAGGCACATCTAGCTGGCCCAGGAAGGCACTCCGTATGGACTTTTTAACTGAGTGCCTGATGAATAAATCTAGAAGGATTTTAGAAATATTTAGTTCCTCTCCTATCCATTGGACCTATAAACAACATTTATCTAAGTATTTATTCCTCATTTTCAGATGAGATTGATTCTTCCTTGGAAAAAACTAAAACCCCAAGATATTTTTCTTTAAAAAAAAAAAAAAAGCTAGTAGGTAAGACACTAGATAAAATAGGAAAAGAAGCAGACTGAAAAGAAATAATTCACATAATATTTGTAAAATTGGGGCATGTTTTCTTGTTAGCATCTCCTTGGTTCTTCCTTCTCTAATAGCTTCTTATAGGCTAAGGTCTACCATGTTCCTAAAGTCAAACCCTAAAAGATCATCTAGAATATTCTAAGGAAAAATTTTTACCTTAAGTTGCTATGTTGGTCAGCTTTTTGTTACTATGACAACATATGTGACAAGAACAACTTGGAGGACAAAGATTTACTTTGGTTCAGGGTTTCAGAGGATCCAGTCAATAATCAATTGGCTCCATCACTCTGGGCCTGAGGTGAGGCAGAACCTCATGGCAAAAGGGCATGCTTGAGGAAAGCTTCTCAGCTCATGGCAGCTGGGGAGCAGAGAAAGAGTTGGTAGTGATGGAGAAGGGAACAGAAAGAACATAAACCCTTCTAACACATGCCCCCAGTCATCCAACTAGATCCCCTCCTTGTGTAGTCCATCCACCTATCAACTGATTAATCTACTGATGAGGTCAGGCCTTCATGAGCCAATCATTGCCTAAAAGCCTCACCTCTGAATCTTACTATATTGTGGATCACGCTTTCAACACTAGAGTTTTGGAGGATCATTCCAGATCTGAACCATAACAGTGGCAAACATAGTCACCACTAATTTTGTTTTCTCTCCTACATTTCTTCGTCATCTTTCAGGTGAAGAGGGCCATGTGTCTGCTTCTGGTCAGTGAACTCTTGGGAGGCGCTGTATCTCCTTTCCACAATAAAGCAATAAAAAGCCAGGCACATTTTTTTTGTTCTTTCTCTCTCTTATAGCAATAGAAAAAGCTGCATTTCACAGATGGTGCTCTAAAAGATGGTGAAGCCTCCCATAGCCCAGGACTTTGCATATAACAGAGCCCTCACCAACCTGCTGGGGACTTGTAGCATTATGGGGATTAAATTTATGTGTTATGCAGCTACAATTTTGAGGATAGGTGCAGTGGTTGAATAGGTAGTTCTGACTAATACCTATCATTTTATAAGTTTTCAGTGTTTCTCTTTTGCATATGTTTATAGCTACACTGTAATCCAATATTATCTTTTCTATCTCTTATATTTCATAATGTCATAGATTTATTACTTTAAAATATTATTTGCCATTTTAAGGATTTGGAGTGAAGACAGTGGCAGGTACTATTTCTCAGAAGGCAGTTGTGATATAATCTCAGAATATACATGTGTTGGGACACATTTATGAATAGTAGATTCATAAGAGTTTGTGTGCTTGAGATGTGCTCCTTTCCTGTGAAGAGAACTTCTTGATACAGACTGACTGTTTTTCCTTTAACATCATTAGTGCCACAGGAAACTCATCAATTGATTTGTTAGTGTATTTTAATTGAGCAAAATTATCACATATCTATTATATGCTTAATCCTGTATTTACTAGAATGCTATAATAGGGAGGTAGAGAGGGAGAAAAAGAATAATTATAAAACTCAGTTGCTGCTTTACATTTGAGTAATAAAAACACTGATACAGTTAAAGCAATAATAGAACAAAACAGGAAAACATTGAATAAATGTAATCTTCCATTGAGGCCCAAACACATGAATGAAAGTGGATCTGCTTTGGCATAATTGGAGTCTACCATCTTTTAATCTCCATGGTGACCACTTTGACTATTGTTCTTGAAGAGTGACTGTTTTTCTCTGCTGAGCTCTAAATTGATGAGAAGGAGTAGTAAGAGAAGGTTACTCAGATAATTGCAATTTGAACTTGACCTTGAAGGATATGCTACAAGGAAGGAGTTGGGAAAGCAGTTCCCACTTTGAAAAGAAAGATTAGAATGGAAGGGGCACGGATATAACTGCCTGGGTGGACCAGGACTGGAAATTGTCTATCAGAAAACAATAGAAATGGTCCAGGTAGTGGTGAGTCTTTTCTCTCCTCAGAGATATTAATTAAACTTGTAGGGTTGTTTAATTTTGACATCCCCATTGCCAATTTTGTATTTTATGGAAGGTTTTTCGATTGTGATAATTCTTTCATTTTTTAACAAGATATCTGTTCTTTAATCATTTCCATATCCATACAAATCTGCCAACTCATTTCCCAAACAATCTCTCTTTACTATCCTTTATCCATTTTTTCCATTACTCTTTATCTGACTGCTAATACCAGATTGCTATAAAGGCTCAGGTGTAGCCATAGTGTGTCTGGGAGGATCACTTGTATTCTGGATGGACCCTAACAGGATATCTATCCTCTCATATCTCCATTCACCCTTCCGTTATTGCATGAGTGTTAACTGATTGTCAGAAGTAATACCAGGTATTAGGGATATAAAGAATAATATTGTATTCTCTGCCCTCAGAGTATTCCCAGGGAAATAAATTTAAAATATGCTGGCACAAGGTGGGATGATTAAGTCCCTGTGCAGAAGGTCAGAGTCTCCTGTTTTGTGATCTACTCCTAAAGTTTAGGCTACTGTCACAACATTCTTGTCACCCTCACCAGGGCCTAGGTCCTTGTCCCCCTCCTTCCCATGTTAGGGAAAAGGTCAAGTGTCTTCCTGATGTTCCCTCCATTGTTGGCTTACTTTTTCCTCATTTATATCATTTAAATATTTGAAATATTATTTTGCTTGAGTGGGGTCTGTCTCTTCCTGGGTCCCTTAATGAAGGGTGAGATATAGATGTTGGTGTTGGACTAAGACACCACTAAGAACACAGAACCCAATACAAATATATAATGGGTGCCCACTGGCTCAGGGAAGTAGCATTCCAGCTGGTTTTTGGAACATATTGACAATTAGCCCTGGGGCAGGCAATACACACAGTTGAGCAAGTCAGAGAAGGTAGGAGGATATGATGATAATAAATTATTGGAAAACTCCAGTGATCAATATTCACATTGCCTTATAAGTAATAAAACTATTTCCATTGGTATTTAGGAGCCCATTCTGGTCTTGAGGTAGCAGGTAGACAAGATAATGTATTACGGTGTTGGGAAGTAGTTCTTGTAGAATTGTAGATTAGGCAAGGTCTTTGGAATTCTAATACTACTGTTGATGGCAATGACACTATTTTTTAAATGTTAGCAAAAGAATTTACAGTTTTTACAATGGCTGTATTTCCTTTGGTAGGCAACTTCTCATCTTCAGTTTCCTCATCTGTAGACTGGGGATAAGGGTACCCACTCTTGTGTGAGGGCTATTGTAGCAGCCCATGGGAAAAAGTCTTGGCACAGATGTGTTGATACATTTTGGAGGCCAGCACCTAAGTCTTTGGTTTATTATGTGCCCTGTAGCTTGAAGATTCTGAGGTATGTATTCTCGCTTGCCATGTGGCAAAAGTCCTACTTTTAAAAATGGCATGCATTTCAAAGCAAGGCTTAACACCACGTTACCTTGGTGCTGAGTGACCTGGACTCAAGGGACTCAGCTACATTGTTCTAAAGAAAGAACAACATATTTCTTAGACTTTGGGTCTAGGTGGCAAAGTGGCTAATAGCCTCATCTCTGTAAGCATTTAGCAACTCTAAAGGGCATTGACTATTTTAATCAGAAAAAGAGACTTCTTAACATTGCTCTAATCTTGATCAAACCTTCAGAATCATTGAAATGTCTATGTTTCCTGTAAAGAAATCAAAAGAGAAACACAGACATGAAGTGCAGCGGCAAAGAAGAGAAAGCTGCTCATCTGAGCTGACAGCTTCATTTATATCAATAAGTTACCTTAGGTCATTGTATCATTAGGTAGGTTACACATTCAGCAACATTATGCAGCTTATTTCTCAGTTACATTCTACCATCACAATATGCAATATTAGGAGCTTTGTGTAGCTTTTAAGAAAGTCCATTGTTTGAAGTTACTGTTAGATGGGCAGGTCCAGGAGCAGTGGAGCTTGGTGAAACATTGTAGTTATCTAACAAACTAGTTTCTTCATTCCCAGGAGCTATGTGCCTAAGATGCAGGAGAGGCTGATAAGGCTCTAACACAGACCCTCCTCATGAAGGGCAATGCTATAGCAGCTAAGCATTCTATGCTTTGCATAGAAATATTCCCAGTCACTGGACATCCCATATATTGTACAAGGAACCTTCCCAGGAGCTAGGCATTCTATACTTTTGCATAGGACTTCCTAGATACCAAGCATACCACAGTCATGAAGTCATCAGAAATCCCAATCCCAAACACAGAACCCTTACAGCTTTCAGCAATGTTCCTCTGTTGCTTTAAGAATTCAGACTTAGCTTATTTGTTGCATAATAAATTTGGAAGACTATCCAAGTAATCAACCTAATAATTTATTCAAAAATTGGACCTGTGACTTTTTCCGTTTCTTTCAAGTTATTTTTCCCTTCAGAAAATCCATTTTAATGAGATTGTATCAAGAGTTACTTATAGGAAAGGGTTTTACTGGAAATATATTCCAGTAAGTACTTTATCTAAAAAGACTAAAGGGCATAGAGAGCACAAATTTGTGCACCTATGATATCAGTTACAGACATATAAAATAAATAATAATGATATTGTAATGAGAATGGAAAATTCCATTGCACATATGCTGTTAGAATCAGATCAGCATTAAAATATAACTAATGTCAATCCAATTAAGTCAAATATTTCCTCTTTGGTTTAGGGTTCCTTGTTTGAAGCACTCCATGGCTCCATCCAGACCTTTATATTTGCTCTAACCAGAATTGGAGTCATGACTGAACATCATTTGCAATTTTATGGAAAATTATAATGCAGTATAACATGCTTTCAAGACATAATGACTATGTATTTGGAGAGTAGAGTGAATTATTAAATCACAGACTTTGAATATTTCCCTAAAATTGTTATGTGGGTGAGTTAGTTTGTTAAGCTTTGATAAGAAGTTGCATTGGGCAGTGTTGAAGTAAGATGAAAGGGGCACTAGACTTCCCAGATCCTTGTGACATCTGCAAAATGTTTAATCAAATAAAGTCTGCAATTGTAGAATAGTTGCCTCAGGTTTTTCTCTCTCTTTCTTTTGCATTCCAACACTAGAAAAATCAGTCAGTCAAAAGATTTGGAGGACACCATTATCTGTGCTGTCCTTCTGTGGGTACAAAGGATAGCAGGCATGAGGGGGCTTAGGTGGGGAAAGGTGAGTCTGAGAAGGGTAAAGTTCTGGTCTTTGTACATGGATCATGGTGAATGAGGCCCTCTCAATGATCCAATCCGGCACACCCTTTCTTCTTCATTGTAGGCCCAGACTTAATAACAATATCAACCATCTTTGCTAAATTTCCAAAAGGAGTCACTAGACCAAAGAGAAAATGAATTTGTTTGCTTAACTGATTTTATTCATCTCATTCATTCGTATTGCTACAGGAGTTTTGTGAGCTGCTGCTAATTTTCAGGCAACCTTTAAGGTACTGACAAAATGAAGATGAATAAGAGGTGATCCCTGCCCTGAGTAAACTTATAGTTCACTGGTGGATGACACATATGTACATAAATCAATGCAAGTAAGTGTTGAGGGTGGTCTTACTGCAGAGATACAGCATAAAGTATAGAACTTGCCAATTTTCATTGGGAAGGGATAATTTGACTGTTGAGGGTTTTGCAGCTGAAGGTAACTGTTGATCCAATAGACAAAGGTGGTGCTCCAGTAGCTCCTAGTAGATGTTCAGCTTGGCTGGAGAAGGACTGCAAAGAAAACAGAGATTAGCAGAGGAAGGCAATGAAGGCGCCTAACACTTTATTAAAGAGTTTAGACTTCATTTTATAAGGTTTGGAACATGACTTAAAGAAAGGATATAAATATGGTCAGGATTATATGTTAGACAGGTGCCCATGGAGAGAAAAGACCCAATGGCATGGGTACATTTTGGAGATGAGGAGGAGATGAGTGAGGAAGATTGGGCAAGGGTATTAATGCTAACATTTCCTGAGCACATAATATGTGCAAGACTTATGATATGGATACACCAATTTAATCCTTACTATAATCCTGAATGGCAGTTACTATTAGTATTAATGCTCGTTTCTTGAAGATTTACTAGTGTTTGGGTCAGCTAAATAATGTGATCAAGATGGAAGAGTAATAGTCAAATTGAGACTAACTCAGACATTCCTCCTTGGCCCTTCTTAGTAAATGTTCATGGCTGCCATGAACCAGGCCAAAGTAGCAGTAGAGGGAATGAAGACAGGGCCTTCAGAAGGTAGAATTCAAGACAGCTAATCTAATTGATGCAACTGCTTCTTCCTCCTGCAAATATGTCAGGTCATCCAGTCTAATATTCCGGAGCTCCAATTTCACTGAGTTTTGACACTATTTTTTATTATATTAGTAAGTTTAAATTTTCTGATAACCCATGAGCTCTGTTGAGAGCAAGAATGTTATAGGCTTTTTAAGCCAGAAAGAAAACCAACATGAAATCTTTTAAGCTGCTATGGGCCAAGGATCCTGTATGCATCCGTTGAGGTCATGCAATGGTCTATTTATTTTTTAGTATTTACCAGGCTGCATTTGAACAATCCGATTGCTGCTCTATATCTTTCTCCAAATTTATATTTTTGAGGGCAGGGATAATTTTCCTGTTCAGTTCAATTCAACAGACATATGGAGAATCTAGGAGTAGGTGTTATTTTAGGCTCTGGCTGTAAGTACATGTATAAGATGCCGTTCTGTTCACACAGCTAGGTGGGGAAAGCTGCCATATTATCAGTTTCAATGCAGTGTGGTGAGAGCTCTCATGGCAGCATGCATGGGGCCAAAAGAAGTCCAGATGAGATATACTGTATCATGTTTAGTTTGGAAGAGAGGAACAGCTTGGGCAGGTTTCCCAGAGGAGATGATTATGAGGTAAGTGTTTTCACCAGTATATTGTATTATTATTCAAGTATAGTGAGATCACCAGATAAGGAGATGAGTGTCATTGAAAAGATAGTTTATTACTCACAGTTCCCAACAGGAGAGGCCACATCATGTCCCATAGGGCTACTCAGGGAAGCACCACTTACAATCAGAGGCAGAGAAAGTGAGGGGAAAATGAGACTTTGTTCTTTTTTCTGTGGGGAAGAATAGAGGAGGCAAGATCAACTGGTTAGAATTGGCTAATTTAAATAATTTGATCAGGCTCTGAAATTAGGACTGTCTCTAGCTGTTTGGTGCCAGGCCCTGGAATGATTGAAGGCATAGGTAAAGGCCCAGAGGATGAGAATCCTGAGGATTGATTGTTTTGCATAGGGATGGTCAAGGTCTCAGATATCAAAACATCAGAATTCAAGAAAATAGTAAAGTATGGTTAATGCAGTATATCTTGGGGTAACAAAAAAGAATTATCCAAGCAAAGAATTGGTCAAGGGCACTCAAAGAGATCTAAAAGGAGTGGAGAGGTTTTGAGCAGTATGGTGCAATGTGTCCCTCAAATGCCCATCATTCAGGTTCAGTGGAATTACAGGACTAAGAATGGCAAGTGATTAAACTGAAGAGAAAAACAGAGGCAAAACTGAGGGGAGTATCTCCTGGAAAGGCCTGAATGTTGGAAAGAATTTTAGGCATTGGAAGCCGTTACAGGAAAAACCAACAGAAGGCCGCTGTTCTTAGTCTACATGAAAGAAGATGGAGGTTTAGACCAAGAATTTGACAGTGGGGAGAAAAAAGGAGGGTGTGCTGTAGAGTTAAATAGAATGTGTTGGGGTGACTATAGGGTGACATTCACTTGTACAGGGTCTTGCCCTGCAGGAACAAGGTCTTGGCATGTAGAAGTTTCTCAGATAGTACTTATTAACTCATTTCTGGGCCAAAGATACCCCCCAACCAAGTCCTTACATACATCACTTTATGCATTCATTAGAAATTTTTCCCCTGAAGTTTATAATAGAATTTCCTTAAGTGGCTAAATCTCTTACAAATCATTGCTTTTGGTCCCTTTTTAAAAAAGTGAGAACAAGCCGGGCATGATGACATATGCCTGTAATCCCAGTGGCTCAGGAGGCTATGGCTCAGTGGTCAAGCACCCATGGACTCAATCTCTAATTATCCCAGGTCTACTGACGGGGGTCATCATTACACATGGTTAGCCTCAAAGAAAGCCCCTCCCACTTTGCAGAGTTGGAGAGATAATTCACAGGTTGCACCTGTTCTGTTTGGCAGCGAGGAAACTTTGGACTCTTCAGTTAATTAGTTTATGGCAAAATGTACCACAAACATGTCCTTTGCTAGTTTTGTTGGCATTTTATTCTCACAAGGCTTTGGAGAAACTAGACATACCATTGAAGTATCTGATTATCACCCTGGGTCCAGGTAGGAAAAGCTGAGACCTTCCTCATGGATGAAAGCCAAGAACACCCACACCTGCTTGTCACTGGCTGTCACCAGGTGCTCAGGCATTACGACAGGATCTGTGCAGAGAACATTTCTGGTTTGGCATCTCACTTTCTCAAAATAGAAAAAAAGTATATTTTCGATACAGAAAGGTGTTTTAGCTTAATTTTTAGAGAGGTCTCGTCTCTCATTACAATGAAGATTTTATTATATAGGAAAGTATTGCATATAATGTAAAGGACTTTATAGAGATTATTTCGTTTAGTTCCCACAGCAGCTCTTGGAGGAAATACATAAAGAATTTAATGAAAAGTAGCATTAAGTCTTATTGGACTTGTCCACAAGAGTCTCATGGCAAAAATTCAAATTAGGTTTATTTGACTCTGAGCTCATGCAGTTTCCACTATGTTATTGGGTTTATTATTATCAGTATTATATTATTTTATTATTGCAAAAGTGATATTTACTGATTATAGACAATTTGGAAAATAAAAACAAAACTAATTATAAATAATATTAGTTTATTTTCTTTAGGTTTTTCTCTAACCAGTTTTTTTCTATTTTTACATTGCTGTGAATACTCTGCATAGGTAATTTTATATCATTTGGAAAGGTTTTAACTCTTTTTTAAAGAGAGAGCAAAAATCATATGAAAGAGGCTGAAAATAGGAGGAAACATAAGATGGCAGAAGTGGAAAGAGATGTTAAGAATTAAGAAACTTTGCAAACCAAGAACATGTCAATCATTCTAACTTATTTTGAAATACTTTTGTAGTCTGAAAGGAAGAGCATACTATCACTACCAATACCCATAGTTACAAGACACCTGTACCATTATGCAGCCAAACTTCCAGAAACTTAGTAAATTTTTATTAATTTGCCTGCCTTCCATATTAGTCAAATATTAATAACTAGGTTATTATGACAGTTGGATTCCTCTCTCTAGAAAAGGAAATTGTCACTGAAGAGTGAAGTTGTGTGGACTGTATCTGTGAAACTTTAATTAATAATGAGATCTTGTTAAGCTCATCCAATAAAGACATTATGATAAAACTAAAGGAAAAAATGGATTCCATTACCTGTATTTAGAAACTCCTTCCTACCAATATTTTGAGATGGCAATCAGGAGCCAACTACTCCCTGGTGACTGATAAATTTGAACTATAGTTTAATAATTATTTTCAAAGAGTTAATTATTATAATCTAATGTTCAGCTTCATTGCCTCAATAAATGGATCCCTTATTTCAGCCATGCAAATTAGCATGTACTCTGGAATCCAGCCAACGGAGGCTGTGGGACTCATGGGAACATGAGAAGTTCTACCAGCTAACTGACTTTAGTGGTAATATTTTACTGATGCAAGATTTTTGTGTTAGCTAGTTATAAAGTATTTTGGCTGTTTAGCAGAAGTCAACACCAAGAATCAGTCTATGTAACACAAGACTAGAATTTGCATAAATATGATTGGAACCATGTAGGCTTGATATGAGAGTGTGTGGTCAGGGGGATTGCTTTGTCTGAAGCTGGAAGTGCAACATTGTGTGTTGGCAGTGGAGTGGATAATGCACTATTGGTAAAAGACAAAATCACAGATAAGACGTGATGCCAAGTATAGATCAAACAGTTGGGTAAATGTTGGGAAAACTTCCAAATTCTAAGATGGAGAGCGAAGTTGGTTTAAGAACCAAATGTGGGTCATATATCTCAAAGAAGCGCTGATACTAGGTGGCTAAAACCTTGAGACATGTCTTCTTGCTATCTTAGATAATGTTTTTGCTCCAAGCAGGTGATTCTCACTCCTCTAGGGCCATCTTAAAGGACCCATAGTGTTGAATGTTGTAACCATCTATAGATGATGCATTAAATGTAGGTAATTGGATAAGGCACAGAGATATACCCTGGTTGTTAAGCTGACTGAAGACAGGTGATGGCAAATGTTTTAAATAATAAACAAGGTAGGGGAACAGCAAACATAAAGTTGCCATTGCTGGAGCCCGGGGACAGCAGGAAACAACAACATCAAATAACTCTCAGCAGCCCTTGGTCAGGTTAATAAGTTCCCACCCATTTGAGGTAACTTTCCTGCAAGCCTTCCTATTCTTGTTTCGAGGCTCTGGATTGTTTAAAAGTCAGATTTTGTTCGATCTTCCAGAGATCACAGCAGGAAGGTTTTGAAATTCTCTTCTTTCCTCCCTAATGGTTATTTTTTACTCTGTTTTGTTGTTATTGTTGTTGTTTGTTTTGTATGACACATTTTATGTCATATCTTTTTATCATTATTTATATCTTTCATCATTATTTTAGACATCAGTTTCTATCTTATTTTCCTGATTATAATCTTCCTGGTGGCAGAAATGAAGAGTTGTATTTCTGCATTTCTCCTGCAGTGCTGATACAATGCTCCATAGACAGCACTAAAGAAAGAGGTGATTCTTAGTGGAGTGAGAATCAACAATTACCTTTAAATACTTTCTGGTGATTCCTCATTAACATATTACCATTTAACGTAACTTATTTGCAAGACTTTTTTCTTTCATGAGAGAGAGGAGAAATCCATGCATAATAGAAGGCCTGGGATCTGGGGTTAATTTTGTGACCCACAACATTTTCTACTTCTAGTAACCAAGACATCATTAACAAGCTTAGGATGAAAGCAAAGACAGTGTTTAGTAAGGTACAGAATGGATTTGCAAATCAGGAGACACAGGTTCAGTTAAAAACCAAGCAAGTAGTCCTTCAAGGAAAGAGGGGAAGAGGAACTGGGTTTCTAAAGGGAACAAAGCGGGACAGTGGAAGGAGGTGGAGTAACTTCTTCTGAGTGGTTTTTGACTGGCCCTGGTAGTTGTACAAGTTAGTTTGGATGAATTTAGATTAGTGCTGGTCTCTGCTCATACGCAAGCTGTACTTGATGGGTTGCCAGGTGGTGGTTGTACAGGAGATGGGTGGGGGTGGCTGATGGGTAAGGGATATCAATAGGCTGGAACTCTTTTGGAATAGTCCTTACATCAGTGGAAGCCTGTGGTTATGTAATATAAATGCTGAGGAACTTGTGTCTGTGAGGCAGATCCCAGGCTGTCCAGTGTGATCCCTGAGGCCCACAGAACAATTCTGCTGTCTTGACCAAATTGCAGCCATCTTAATTTTAATTTTCCCATTCTGTAATTGATGAGATTAAATAATTTATGTGAAAACACTTTATGAAAGTGTTTTCGTAAGGCCCTTCAGAAGCTTTCATTTTAATTGGATTAAACTTCTGGGAGCTCATGATTGCTTTGTAGGATTTTTAAAAATACTCCTATTATTTGTGTGATGTTGACTTAAATTCACATTAATGTAGTTTGATCTTTTCACGTAAAGGTGTTGTGTGTGCACAGTATTAGAATCTAACAATGTTAGAAGTGACTGTATGAGTTTGCTTGAGCTGCTACAATAAAGGGTATCTTAAACGCAGAAACTTATTTCTTACAGTTCTGGAGGCTGAATGATCAAGTTCAAGGTGTGCACAGGGTTCAATTCCTTTGCGGTCACTCTCCTTGGCTTGCAAGTAACTGTCTTTTTGCTGTGTGCTCACATGACCTTTTCTCTGTGCAAACACTCCTACGGTCTCTTCCTCTTCTGATAAGGACACTAGTTATACTGGATTAGGGCTCTACTGCTATGACCCCATTTAGTATTAATTACTTATTTAAAGGTTCTATTTCTGAATACAGTCATAGGAGTTTAGACTTCAATATATGAATCAGGGGTGAAGACACAATTTAGTGACTTGACAGCTGTGACTTTATAGATGAGTCCAGTCCTCCAATTTTGTGAATGAGGAAACTGAGGTCTAGAAATGGAAAATCTGCAGACAACCAGTGACAGCAGGGATAGGAGGTGCAGCATTGGCTTGATGGGGACACCTTCATGCTTTGCTTTCCCATGTTTCTTTTCTCAAGCTTCTGTTCAGTTAGTACACAAGCAAAATAGGACACTTCAATGCATTTATTTTTATCTTAGGCCCTCAGGAATATATATGCAGAGAAAAAACTTAAGCATTATTTGGCATATATATTGGAATGTATAACAGATGTGAAATCCCACTAATAAGACAAGTGATATTGATAATAAATCTTCTTAACTTTTTCTGACTTCTAAAGTACAGCATACATATGTTCATGTGTGTGTGTGTGTGTTCATGTGATAAAAGATAAAATATCAGATTTGGACATGACCCCATATCTTTTGAGCTTTTTTTTCATTAGAATATATGAAAATGAGGACCAAGGATAAAAGACATGCAGAAATAAGAACAGAATACCTTCATGCAGTTAAAAACTAGTCATCTAAAAAGTAGATCTGTAATTCCTCATAAACATATTTCTTAAGACAATTAGTCTGGACTATTCAATTTAACCTTTGTCTCAACATAGGCGTGGATTTTTGATTTGGAGTGGGGTGAGTGCTTCTGTGAGTTGCTGGTTGCACACCACCTGCCTGCACACTCATTCACTAACAAATTGTGCTGCTTCCACAGCTAAGCTGTCCCACTGCCTCTCCTTCCTCCACCACCCATAGGGTGGGTGACCTAGGGAACTTTCTGACTTTCTAACTCAGATAAGCTATTGACATAAGACAAATATAGGTCTCTAAATGCCATGAAAAGTAAGGCACAATATTTAATGGAAGCTGTGATGGACTCACTAGCTGCACATATACCTGTTTATCCATTCTTAGTGACAGAACCCACCCCTTTCCCCCACCTTTTTTAAAACCAGGCATGTGGCATAAAGACTAAGTTTCCCATTCATCCTTCCAGCTAAGTGTGGAAATGTGACTAAGTTCTGACAAAAGAGATTAAAAACATCCTTTCAAATGCCAGGAATGTAGAAGTGATAGCTAGAATTCAAGTAATCATCTTGTATCATGTGATAAAAGGTACTCCCAAGGATGAAGAGTAAAAACTTGGGAGGAGTGCACGTCCTCTGTGATTTTATGAAGCTGTTCTATTTATCTGCTCTACCTCTCCTGAGAAAGGAAAAGAAACACAAATGACCCACCTCTCACGGATTACCTTTACTTTGGATTTCTGACAGACAAACCTCACAAGTTGGTCCTTATCAGACAGAGAAGTTAAAGGTTTACCAGGAGGCACCTTCTGTAATTTCCCATAGGAATGCAGAATATTTCAGCTTTTTTGTATTCATGGGTCTTACAGTAAAGATATTTATTTTATCACATTTATTTACTAAAACCTCAAATGACAAACTAGTTTTTACAGAAGTTTATTTTCTTGTATAAATGTCTGCCTTTCTTTCTGTTCCTTCCTTCCTTCCTTCCTTCCTCCCTCCCTCCCTCCCTTCCTTCCTTCCTTCCTTCCTTCCTTCCTTCCTTCCTTCCTTCCTTCCTTCCTTCCTTTTCTTTTTCTTTCTTTCTTGCAGAGTCCTAGCACTCATTCCTCATGTTTGCTAAAGTACACGAGGCAAAATTTGTCATATTTAAAACTTAAAATGTAGAGAGATTGTGGTCAAATGGTTTTGTTCGGGGAAAGAAAATCTGATCATGTGCTCAGTCTTGTCGGTAATTTAGAGAAAACTCTAGTTGTGGCTAGAGTTCCCTTTAAAAATCACACCTCCTCTGTCTCTGGTTTGTTTAAAATAACACAGAACACTCAGTTGATGCTAAATTAATACAATTTGTTGTGCGTGATGGTTTTAGGTTCTTAATACTTTATGTTTCACTTAAAATAATCTTCAGTGCACTAAGAACTTTCCTACAATGGAGGAGCTGTGGTCATTCCATAGGCATTTCTGCTAGCAGGAAAAGGGATAAGGCAAAGAACGGCACCCCTCCCTTTAAAAGAAGTTGCTGGATATTGTGCACAACACTTTGGCAGAGATGGATGGAAAGTAGGCTGTTTTACCCCACCATAATGTTTGATATTCAAATTGCCCTTCATTGATGCTGATGTCATTACATAGTAAATGTGGTATTTCCTTGGAGAATAACAGACATTAATTCTCCTTGAAACTCGATCTTCTTATTTAAAAGCCACAGTTTTGCCAACTCTGTCACTGCACTCCATAAAAGTACATTTTTCTTTCCTTCTGTAATTGATTAAATGGATCAATGTGTCAACATACTTGAAATTTTGAATAGACTTAGTTGATACGGAGTTAGAATTGTGTTTATAACGAAGCCAGAGATTAGCAGGCCAACATTGACTAAGCTCCAGCATTAATAAAGGAAAGATCAGGTAGAAACGAGATGCTTAAAATAATTAGTTGCTGCTTGTTTTTTTCTTTTTCTTGCATCCAGGTGTTGAACTTTGTTCTCTCTGTTTCTTTCTCCACAGGAGGGGTGGCCTGCTATAAGTAGTGGCAGCAAGATGGCCTCTCCTACTGAGAGACACTTGTACCACTTAGAGATGAGAAAGATGCACTAAATAAGGTGGGCATTTTCCGCTGTGAGTATGTTTGTGCATGTCTAAATATATCCCACATCTGCACAAGGACTGGAGACTCTCTCAGCATATCTTAGCAGCAGTCTTTGTAGAACTTTCTAGTGAGCATATTACAAGAGACCTTTGACATGAAGTTGAAAATTCACATTAAAGAAGCTTTACAAAAAAATAAACACATATCTATCTAAATGAGGTTGTTTCATCACATAACACTAATGCTTTTTTTCCCCTTGTACAGAAGCAGTAAGTCGGGAAGGGTTATTTGGGTATCTTGAGATTCAAGTCAGGAAATGTTTACTTAATGTTGGCTTCTAGGGAGTGTATGGTATTGATCCTAGTTTTTTAGTTTTTGCTTCTGTTTTTTGCACTAGAGATTTACCCAGGTGCCTTCAATCTCGGAGCTCCATAAGAAAGGACTTTCTTATTTATTTTTTTGAGATGGGGTCTTACTAAGTTCCCCAGGCTGGCCTTAAACTTGCAATCCTCCTGCTTTAGTCCCCCAAGTAGCTGGGATTACAGGCATGCATCACCATGCCCAGTAATGATAGTTTTTAAACAGAAAACAATGCACTGAGCAATGCACCTGAAGAAGCCTGGATTGGCAATAAACTTTAAGATGGATAGGAGATTAAACCTCCCCAGGAGAGGGTAGTGAGCCCTGATGGGGGCTGTGAGGAGCTCATCTCCTTTCTACAACGTGTTTTGGGAGCAGTTTCAGTGGAGTTTGTGCATGGAGAAAAATACAAAGATAAAATGTCTTTGAGGAATGATTGTAATATTGAAAGTATAACATGACAAGTATGAGATTTAAGAGAGGTGAGAGGAGAGAACCTGACCAGCAATAATGTGATATGGTGGGAAGGGATAGGAATTAAGGCTGGGTGAGAAAATACTTTCTCAATGGAGGATAGACTATCAAAGAGAGAAATCGTGAAAAAGCTAAGGAATGTGAAATTAAGGGGAAAGGAGATCCAATGAAGAATATTTGTAGATATGGGAAGGAACCCATAAGAACTCAAGGGAAAATATGGAACAATGACAGCAGATTTTACAGAAGAGGTGAGAATAATGGGTAGATTTGCCACAGATTAAAATGGAGGTGCCCCTTTGCCTAAAACACCAGTAGGATATAGAGGACTAGACAAAAATATAGGCATTGTGGGATTAAGAAAAGTGCTGATGGTACAACAGTGAATTAGATGAGGAGTGCAGAAATAGGGGTGATGGGGAAAAAAAGGGACAGCTTTATTAGTACAGTTTGACTTTCCATGACAGTGAGCAAGGATCAAGATTTAAGACAGAGATTTAAATGGAGAGAAGAAAGCTCAAATGGGGTGCTCTAAGAATGCAAGGGGCAAGGGGAATATAAATTCCAGAGAACAAGGAGAAGGTTTGAAAAGTCACATTCTGATGGATGGCTGGGATAGATGGAGAACCCTCAAAGACCAATTAGTGCAATTTTATGAAATACTCAGATAAGATTTGTGGTAATTCATTGAAATTGTAATGTAAAATAGGCAATAGGAATGAATCAGTGTAAAAGTTACTGGTTGGATCCATTCATTCATTCAATCAATGTTATTGAACATTTACTGTGTTCAAAAGTCTTTAGTCTTGAAGACTAAAGAGTCTTTAGCCTAAAGCTGGCATAAGACTAAGAAACAAGAAATGACAGTACTGTGGGGTAGGGATCATTTTTGTGGGCAAGGGGGACATAAAGCATGCACATGCTGCCTCGAAGGGTACAGACTGAAAGGAATGCTTGCTATAAGGAGAAACTTGACAGTACCAAGCACATATCATTTACAAAGGAGCCAGAGCCCCACAAACACCAGTGAAGGTACTCAGAAGACGCCTGGAAACTGGACTTGGAGGGGAGTTGGAAGTGGGGTAAACTGTGGAAGATGGTCTGATGGTTAATTTAAAGTGCCAACTTGACCAGGCTAAGGGATGCCAAGATAGCTGGTAAAACATTATTTTTGCATTTGTCTGTGAGGATATTTCTGGGAGAGATTGGCAGTTAAATCTATAGACTGAGTAAAGATGTGCCTTCTCCAGTTTAGCTTGGGACCTCCATCTCACTGAAGGTGGGGGAAGGGCACACTGTCTTTTCTGGTGCTGGGACATCCATCTTCTCTTGCCTTGCACATAAAAACTCCTTGTTCCTGAGCCGTTGGAATTTGGGACTTATTCCAGCAACCCCACTGCCACTCACTTACCAACACAGACACACAATTCTCAGGACTTCGACTGTATTAGGCTATAGCTTTTGGGTTCTTCAGCTTGCAGGCAGCATATTATAGGTATTCTTAGTTTCCAAAATAGTGAGAAAATTCCCATAAAAATATCCTCTTATGTATCTATGTGTATTCAATTGCTTCTATTTCTCTGGAGCACTCTGGCTGATAAAGAAGAACCACACACAATGGTTTGTCCCTACATGAGGGAAAGACTGGGATAAGCTAGAAACATATTCAAATAGGGATTGAGTAATGGAGAAAGTTACAGAAATGTAACTGGCCTCCTCCTGATTGCTTTTGGCAAGCAGTGGATGGGACAAGGGAAGAGATGGATCTGTGTCCCCTACCTGGCTCTCCAGGAGGTTGGCTGAAATAAAAACAACTCAGATTTTGGAGTGATGTCCAGGCTTGAACTCACAGTTCTGCATCAACTTTTCTGACCCTCAATGGCCTTATCATTAATGTCATTATGGTATTTAACTTTCAAAGTTGTAAAGATCAAATAGGATAATATATGAAAAAAGTGCTTGGTTAACTTACCTTGGGAAATTATTATGGTTTGACTTTAAGATGCTTCCTGCAGTATTCCCAGGCAGAAATACAGGCAGCCTGTGACCAGCTGTCAACCCAGCCCTTCACTGCAGCAGTTCTCCCAAAGATAGTGGGAAGTCATTAGTCCATCCCTGAAGGCCAGACCATCAAAGAACCTAGCCACTTTGTTTATCTCAGAGGTAGCATTCAGGTAATGAGTTTTCAACACTTGTCTGCGACTTGGAAGCTTTATGAATTCACATCTCAAACAAGAACCAAGGTATTGATGACAAGCATCTGTGAGACCAGCAGGAGGGGACTGGGCATTTCTAATCTGAGAAGAAACACTTTAGGGTGCATAACACTGTGGTAAACCTAATCCAACATTAATTAGAAGTTAATGATCTTACAAGATCATCCAAGAGTTTCAGCCGTCTGTAATCATGACATGCTCATTTTATAGCAATGCTTTTCTCAAAAATTTTCTCTCTTCCTCCCCAAACCCTTTCCTCTCTCCCATATCTCACATACCCTGCACCTCAAACTCATTCTTAGCATCATATCCAAGATTCTTCAGAATACCTGAAATAAGTTCTTGATAATGTTAAGCAACTTGGATAAATTCAAAGTTAGGACTTGAACCTGAGCATTTTCAAATTCTTGAGCATTAATCATGAGGCTATACTATGTAGGAAACATGTGTCATTTAAATATAAACCAGAAACTCCAACCAGATGTAGTTCTGGCTTATTACAGTTACTTTTTTTTAGATATATAATATGTTGTCCCCACCCTCAGTTTTCTGATTTATAATACAAGGGTCTATGCCCATTTGAACTGGTTCACTCATTTAAAAATTTTTTTTTTCTAATTATTAGATTGGTTTCCCATTCACTCACTCAATGAACACTTAACCATGCAGTGAATACTTGTGGAAGGCAATCATGGAGAGACATTACAAGATTTACCTGGTACTGAGAGTATGCCACCCAGGTGCATGATGTTTTGAAGGAAGAAGAGAAGAGTTAAAAGGAAGGACACTTGTGGACCATTGACTGAATATTTCTGCCCCACCCCCCACTAAGTTCATTTGTTGAAGCATAACCCCCAATGTGAGGGTACGTGGAAGTATATTCTTTGAGAAGTGATTAGATCACATGAGCCTTTGTGTATGCTATTAGTGCTCTTATTAAAGAACCTTGCAAGATACTCCTTGCCTCTTCCACCATGTGGAGATAGGGTCAGGTGTGGTCAAGAGGAGGCAGGCCTCACCAGACACTGGATCTGCTGGTATCTTGACCTTGGACTTCTAGCCTCTAGCTGTGGGAGAAACAAGATGCTGTTGTTTAGTGAGTACCAGCCTGTGGTATTCTGTTACGGCAGCTTAAATGGACTAATATGAGTGTGGATTCAGGTCTTGCACAGGGAGAGGGATGGTTGTATGAAACCTGAAGGAGAAGTGAGTTATGGTTTCAGAAGGATCTGGTGGGATATGACTGGCAATGTTCACAGCACATGCAAAACCTTGAAGGTAATAGGTGCTAGTCATGTCAAAGCTAAATATCAGATTGAATTTAGTGGGTACCCATTTGGGAGCCCCATTGAGAAAAACCTTCTGTTCTATGTTGAGGAGCTTGAACATTTATCACACTATTTAAAATTTTTTATTGGTGCATTATAATTATATGCGAAAGTAGAATCCATTGTGATATATTCACATAGGCACAGAACACAATTTGTTCAGTTCTGTTCCCCAATACTGCCCCTTTTCCTCCCCTCCTCCCTCCCACACCAGCCCCCTTCTGCTACTCTCCTGTTCTCCTTTCCATTGCCATGAAGTCTCTCTTTCATTCCTTCTTTTTTCAAACACATGACCTTTGACTTTCTGAATCTAGCTTATGTTACTTAGCATGATGGATTTTAAGTAGCAAGACAACACAGAGATTCCCATTACTCCACGTTTACTTTGGCAGGAATGGAGAGATCAGGTGGAGAGAGCCTGTTAACACATTGAGTATAAAAAGTCATTCTAAGATTTCTGAAATTAGGGTGGTATCAGTTGAGTTTGAAGGAGTGCCAAGAGTTCCCTTCTCCCAATTATGTCCTTGAGGACCACGTAAATTCTTTACTCAAAATAAAACAAAAGTGTTTTTTTTTTTGTAAGTAGAAGTGTTTTCTTTAAACGAAACACCCAAGATGAATTCCAGGGCTATCAGTCATTCATATCTTACTGTCAACGTGTCTTCCAATTATAGATAAGATTGTGGACTGGTGAAGTTTTGAGTTTTAGCAGTGTGATGATATGGGCAGGATCACTTAGTGGCTGAGTCATTGGAGAAGGACAGGAGGAAGGTGTGCTTGCTGAAGCAGGTGAATGTAACTTAGAAAGTAGGAAAGGAACAGGTTCCAGACTTAACCTATTTAAGAGTTTCTTCCCAGAGTTGACCCTGCTTTGTTTTATCACTTGTTAAGATGAATTTTATTACCTCTGGGAATTTCATTACCATTCTCAGAAGGCATCCCATGGAAAGCTTGGGACAGGGAATTACAGACTAGGGATACGAGTGTGCAGTGATAACTTCTCAGAGTCCTGACTGCTCACAAAGAGCAGTTATAAATCATGACCTTATTTGATATATTTATGAATTAAAGCCATCCCCAGAGAGAAGCTCAGCAAATGGCAGTTCACCTCTTTCACAGTAGAGACTTCCCTTTTGAGCCCCATAAAGATCATGTAGGTCAGGCTTACCTATAAGTTCAAAGAAATTTAACAGTGTAGAAAATATGCACTGGATGCTTTCCAAGAGCTAGTCTTGTTCCCATGACAAGAGCAGGTGTCACATAGCATGTGGTCTTTCCCAGTAGATAGTCAGCCAGCATTTTTTGCATTCATAAACTGCAAGAATTAATGCAGAATTATCTGAAGTGAAGTTGATGTACAGCATAACAAAGAAATCACCAAATGAGAGGGTGTCCTTAGCAATCAATCAATTCATTCAGTTGATCAATTAATTTACATATATACTCAATGAATATTTATTCAGCACTTTGTGCCAGGAACTTGGAAATATATTAATATTCCCTGTGTTTTCTTCTAAGAAACACTTTACATTAATTAACATCTTCATTCCTTTATTGAACCATAATTCATCTCTGCCTACCTAATAGAAAGTGGGAACACTTTTGGATCTTTCAGTTAAGAGCTGTAAGACTGGTGGGGCAGGATATGATGACTCTAATGCAAAAGAGAAATTAGTGTGTGGTGTGAGGGGCTCAAATGGAGAGCTGTAGGTGCACTGGAGAGAGCAGCACCACTTCCAAGGGAGGAAAGCAGGACAGGTATGCAGAGGGCATCTTGAAGAATGTGAGGATTTTGACATGCTGCAAAAAGAAAGATTCTTAGTGGAAGACCAGTAGAGGAAGGGACAGGGATGGGATAGAAAGATTGGGTAAGGGGAATGGTAAATTTTGTCCATGGTCTTGCCATAGCAGGTATGAAGAGGAATAATGTGAAATAAGATCTGAAAAGTCTGCAGCAGAAAAACCACAGACACTTTGAGCAGCAGACAGAGGCGCTTGAATTTCATACATTTCTCAGAATTAAAATGGTTTGGCTAAAGCTGTGTTTCATGAAGCAATTTGGTAGGAGGCACATGAAGTCCTGAGACTAGGAGGGATGTCCATCAGAGAGTAAGGGGAGTACAGACCTTGTGATACCTTCATTTTCAGGGCTCAAGGGTGTGAAGCAGGATTTCCCAGCTGTGGCACTGCTGACCATCTGGGAAGCTTATGGTTTTACCGTGTATGGCTGTTCTGTGTGTTGTGAAATACTGAGTAGCATTCCTGCCCTTCCCCTGGATGTAAGTAGTAATCCTCCCAGTTATGAGAAAACAAAACACTCTCCACACTTTGTCAAATGTCCCCATGGGCCAAAATCCACCCCATTGAGAACTACTTTAGCAAAGGATTCAGAAGTAGTAGTCCAAGAGGATGGTATTCAATAGTGGAGTAAAGATTCAAACTCAGGCCCTTCCAAATGCAGAAAACCTTTCCCATTAATCAGCACTGTTGCTCACTCCCCTATCCCCATTCCTCAGGGTCTATACTTATATAGACACACATGCGCGTGCACACACAAGTACAAAGTACGCACATACACCCAGTCACATAAGTACGTGCAGACACACATATGCACATATCTACAAGTACACACACATCTATATCCTTAATTAAAATGAAACCTATAGGGCACTAGGCACCTGGATGGAATAGGAGTGGAAGGGACAGGGATGGGATAGAAAGATTGGATAAGGGGAATGGCAAGGCAGGAGAGGTGAAGGTGCACAGCTGGGCAGAGATCTGCTTTAGGGCTTTTGCTCATTTCTTATATAGTCTTAACTCCTAATAGAGGGCAGAGTGTATGGTGGTTTTGTGTTATATTGATTGGACTGGCAAGTAGAAGGCAAGATTCTAGGCTTGGAAGTGTTGGTGATGGCTGGGGATCACAGGCTACACCTCCTGGACAGCTCCCCTTGCCTGGTTTTTGCTATGGACTCAGGGGTGCCTGAGATGGATGGTGGAAATAAACAAGAGTCTGGAGGCATTTAATTTCATCTCACCACTTTGTAGATCTCTGACTCCAGTAACCAGCTCCAGCTCATGTTCTCTGAGGCTCTGTATCCTTATCTATTAAATAAGCATAGTATAGTTGTTTTCATTACATGAGTTAAGGTATTATAAAGAGCCTGATAGCATCAGTTACAGTGTAGGAACTTGACAAATAGGAGCTCTTTTATTATTCTTGCTATAAGCTTAAATGGTACAGTCACATTATATCTAAGATTATTTATAAAATAAGCAGTCTGAGCTCATCAAGACTGGTGGCTCAGATCATTTGTAAGTTTATGCATTTATACATGTCTCATTTCTCTGGGTTAGAGTTTATCCAACATTACTTGCCTCCATTTAACTTACTTATAATTTGAGTGTCAAATTTCTATTGCTGATAAAAATTCCTTTTTTATAAAATAGAAAAATATATTATTTATCCTCAAGCTTCTAGGTTATTAGTGTAAACCTCACATTTGACTGACCAAACTAAAAACTTCATGGTTTTCTTCTGAGTTATAGTGCCCCATGTTAGTGGTCTTTCAAATATATTTAAATTAATCTATATGTCTATAAAATTCAATTGAAATAAAACTTTTATGAGTTTTGATAACTCTAAATCACACTTCAAATGCATTTGCCTATAAAATTATATGCAATTTTGTGTTATATGAAGGTACACACACACACACACACACACACACACACACACACTTATTGTTGCCCTCCCTGTATCTACTCATCCTGTAATTTTATCCATATAGCAGTTATATTTGTGTGATATCAATTGTCCAACACAATTATTTCTGTTGTCCTTTACCTTGTTTAAGTAGGGACTTTTAAAAAAATGTCCTTCCATCACTTTTTCAAGAACCACATTTAGACTTTTTGCATGCTAATTGCCAGATTTATTGCCAGATTTGATTTATAAGCTGATGAGCTTTTAAAGACATTTCCTATAGGACATTTGTTTTCTTTGACATTGTTTTGCTGCTAGATTCTGGGTGTTTTGTTACCCAATGCCATGATCATTGCTGATTTTATTAATTTATTGATGCATAGAGATTCAGTTTGAATAAATATTGTCAACTTTATTATAGCATGTGTCTTTCTTTCAGGTCATTTTATAGATTATCCTATTATCTAGTTTTCACTAAGCAATTAAGATAAGAGTCTTACAAATTAAGCTTTGAACAAAGATTTCAGAGTCATCAATAAGTAATAGGATAATTCCTTGCCAAAAGTATTGTGGGATTGTTTTTATGTCCCTCCCTTCCTTTCTGTAGAAGCATACTTATTATAACTTTGGGATTAACTTTAAAATCACTCCCCTATATCATGAACTGAAATCAATTTCCATGCAATGTATGAGTTTGCTGGGATGAACCCAACTACTATGTATAACTATAAAGCTCTAATAATAATTAAAAAACACTCCCCTTTACCATCCCTATACTTTTCTAAGGACTTTGATCTATGATAGGAAGCAGTTAATATCTCTATTTTTTGTTGTTGTTCTTGAAAGGTCTTTTAAGTCAGACATACTTTCATTTAATTCTGGTTTCATTGTATATGATCTGGGTTGACTTGGTAAATTACTCAGCATCTATGAATCTTGTAACTCTGCCCCATAAAATAAAGACAGTGATACCCCATTCATCTAGTGCTTCAAGTACAAATGCCCCTGCAGAAAGTCTGCTGGCTAGTCAGACTTCCGTGTATGATCATAACTGTCAAATTGCTTCCATCTCAGAGAGGTACTTTCCTGTTACAAGATTGTTCTTCCTCTTTCTAAAATGATTTGTCAGTGCCTTCCCTTAGTGTCCCATCCCTAGGCTGGGCTTGAGTCCTTGCCTCACACTTCAGTGGGAAAAGAAATGCCCCAGATGTGAGATCATCTCTCTCCTCTGCTCCATTTCCCATCATGCCTGTGTCTGCACAACTGCTCTGTTCTTCTCTTGCTGACCATGAATGCCCTGGGCTGTAGACCAACACCTCCATGGTGAGCTGGTTCAGGCTTCCCTCCATACTTTGGAACGTTGATCGTGTAGTTTCTTCTCTCTTCTGCATTTTTCACTTCTTCTCCATAGATCATTACCATTAATGTAAAAATAAGTTCTAGTGTGATCTAGCTGCAAATAAACCCTTTAGTGATCCAATGTCTCCCTTTATCTGTTGCCTCTTTTATCTATTGTCTTTTTTCTTTTTCAATAAACTTTCTTAAAGGAATTGATACCACTGCTCTTTCTTGATATCCTCTCTTCTCTGTTTCACTGGGTTTATATCTTCTCTACTCTTTGGGGCCAAGAGGACCCTGAATTTCCTTCTGGCCAAATCCAAGGACTATTTGGCCCTACTTTCCATCCACAACCTCTCAGCATTTGACACTGTTAACCACCGTTTTGGGAAATGATCTATTCTTTTGAAACTTTTTGTAACACTGTAATCTCTGAGTTTTCTTTATGTTGCACTGGACTTCATTCTCTTTGCTTGCTGAAGGCGGGACGTTTTCCTCAGTCTTTGCTGCTGAGCTCTCTTTCTCTACCAGCTCCCTGAGTATCAGAATGTCCAAAGGTACTAGGAATAACCAAGTAAAATGCAGGAGTCATCCTTAATTCTTATTAGTTTTTTACTATGACATCCAATACATCACCAAATATCATAAGTACTAGATGATGTATCTGGTATCTGTCTTCTTATATCCATGTCCAACCTACCATTATCTCCTACTAAATGACTGCAACCATATGCTCATAGAGCTGCCTGCCTTTATTTGGCATTTTTTTTTATAGAGCAAAATGTTTTTTTTTTTTTTTTTAAACCCAATTTACACAAAACTCCTCCATGGCTTTTCATCGTCCATGAGGATATCATCCACTCTCCTTAACATGGTCTGTGTGTGTGATTTATCCCTTTACCTTGTACCACAAAGTCCTCATTCATCAAATTCTTAAACTCATTGACTTTTGTATCAGCTTGTTTACTTACAGATTTTGGGTCTCAAGTATGTATATTATTATATATTATATATTACTCTATAAAAATGTTCATTTTCCATTTTCATTTGGAAATATAATTTTGAGTTATGTTTTTGGGTAATCATGTGAAATTGGCATTCAGTTTTTCTCAAGATTCATTTTGCTGGAATCTTTTTGATGTTGTACAGCCTAAGCCTACAAGGTTTGGGCTTTGTAGGTGATATAGTAAAAAGGAGTCTAAGAATAAGAGTAAGAAGCAGAATGTTGAAAGCATAATTTGAAGGTAATTCAGCAAGGTCTTTATGCTAAGAGATAGACTTTACATGTAAAATTATCAAAAGATATACAACTGTTCTTCTAAATATTGCAGAAGACTGCTATAAGAGACTTTCTACCAAATTTTTTTAGTGCATAGAAGAACATTGTGACATTTCATATAAATTTATTTTAGTTGAATTACAAATTATGTTGTTAATAGTTTTGTGTGATCTTACAAAGAAAATACACATTTAAAATTATTTCCATAATATTTTTGACACAATTACCTCTTATTTTCATTGCTCTGATACATTTTTTACTCAAAACATATTATGGACTGATTTCCAGTTAAATATTTAAGTACATGACTCATTATTTTTATGGCTGCAAAACATTGAGTAAGACTGATGCACATATATTTGTTCATAACTTTTCTTGTGGCATTTAGATTATTTCCAGTTTTTTATGCTTTTATAAATAGTGCTTCAATAAACATATTTAGATACCTGCCTCCTTTGGGTATAGAAATTTTAATTTCTATAGAATTGGGTCCCAAAAGGAAGATTGCTGAATCATTGGTTTTGAAGATACCAATCGTGTCATTTTGATTTGTGAAAACTGTATTTTGTTTGACTTCGAATGTCCACAATTACTGGTTAGACTTAGCATTTGTCTATTCAACAAATATTTACTGACTGCTTGATCTGTGTCAGATGGTTTAATTGGCTTACGACAGATGATTAGGCATAACTCTAATTCCACATTCAATGATTTCGTTAACTTGTTGCTAGAAATCTGACAAGGTGAGAGACTTTACACCTTAATAATCAACAAATGATAGCCCCTGCCCTGCTGCCTGGGAGCACTTGCTAATACACCACTGTACGTACCAGAGCTTGTGCTGTGCGGCGTGGACACATCTGTGATCAGTGAGACAAACATTCCTGCTGTCATAGAGTTTACATTCTTTGGTGGTCAAGAGAGAAATGATTGTGAAGATAAATGAACAGGGCTGGGGCTGAAGCTCAATGGTAGAGCGTTTATCTTGCACGTGTGAAGCACTGGGCTGGATCCTCGTACTACATATAAATAAATCAGTAAATAAACAAATAAATAAATAGTGTTCATCTACAATTAAACAAATATTTACAAAACAATAAATGAACCCACAAGTAAATCATATTGTAAATTTGAAGACAATAATATTATGAAAAAATGTAGAGCAAGATAAGGGGGACTAAGAGTGCATGCATAGAGCTGACGTGGTAGCGCAAGCCTGTAATTTCAGCATTTAGGGAGGCTGAGACAGAATCGCGAGTTCAAAGCCAGACTCAGCAACTGGGAGGCGTGGTGCTAAGCAACTCAGGGAGACCCTGTCTCTACATAAAACACAAAATAGGGCTGGGGATGCGGCTCAGTGGTCGAGTGCCCCTGAGTTCAATCTCCAGTACCAAAAAAAAAAAAAAAAAAAAAGAGTGCGTGCATATTTGTGTATGTGCTGCTGTGTATGTGTGGTATGTTTGGTGTGTATGTGTGCTCTGTGTGTTTGGGGGGAGCTATGCAATTTTATGTAAGGTGGCCAGGAGTAGGCTTCTTAAGAACCAGACATTGAGCAGATTTGAAGAAGTAGTAAGAGAAACCTTGAAGCAAAGCAGTCAAGGTGGAGGATACATCAGTGCAAAGCCCGAATTGGGAGTGTGCCTTGTGTTTCTCTGAAGCAGCAAAGGAGGCGTTGTGGCTGATGAGCAAGAGGGAGAGTGATAGAATACTGAGAGATGAGGAGCCCATAAGCACCATAAAACCTTTGACTTCCACTCAGAGATTTGGGAGCTGTTGCAGTGTAATGGACTAAATATCTTTCTCCCCCAAATTCATAAATTGAAATCCTAACACTAAGTTAATAGGGTCAGGAGATGGGGACTTTGGGAAGTGACTAGGTCATGAGGGTGGGGACATTATCAGTGGGATTAGTGCACACATAAAAGAGACCACAGAGAGTTCTCCAGCCCTCATTCTACCATGTTGAGGTCACAGGAAGAAGTCAGCAGTGTGCTACCAGGAAGAGGCCATCATTGGCACCTATAATGCCGGTATCTGATCTTAGACTTCTAGCCTCCATAACAATGAGAAATAAATGTCTATTGTATAGAATTTACCTAGTTCATGCTATTTTGTTACAACCACCCATATAGACTAAGCCCAGACTGGACTCAACAGACAGATTTTGATCTGAGAAGTGACCTGTCCTTTCACACAGTGCACTTTCTTAAATTTGTGGATATTTTGAACTTTTACTTTTGAAAATTACCTACTTATATTCCATCATATCTATCTACTGGATCTGTTTAATCCTACTGTACATCAATATTCAAGAATTCTAAATTTATATATTAGATAGCCTTTTCCTGCCATATGCACTTGACAATACTTCCTTCTAGGTTGAAATTTGTCTTTTGACCTTGTTTATGATTTCTTATTCTTTATGGTTATATCATTATACAGCAAATATGTAAGTAATTTTCTTTCTGCCATCTGAGCTGACTGTTCAAAAAGACTTCTTTACTATGAGATTATAAAATCTTTCTTTTGATATTGTTAGAATTATTATTTCTGTTTTTATTTTCTTTTGCAATGAGATTCTAAAATCACATGTAATTTAATTTTTTTGATGTAAGAAATTCACTTAATTTTTTTCTACGTCAGAGGTGGGCAAATTATGGCTTACAAACCAAATTTGTCCTGCTGCCTATTTTCTTAAATAAAGTTTCATTGGAACAAAGCCATGCCCATTTGTTTGTGTATCTTCCCCAAATGGTAGAGGACTTATGAAAGACTTTATGGCTTGCAAAGTTGCAAATATTTAGTATCTAGCCACTTACAGGAAGATTGTTTTAGCTGATTAATGGACAATTACTTAAATGTCACCATTAAAAATCAAAATTTCTTCATTAATTAAAATATCACATTTACCCTATGTTAATTATCATTTTTTTGTTTTGTTTTATGACAGTTCCATTGCTTTTGTTCACTCATCTATTGTGTAAATACCACTATTATAATACTTTGGGCAGATTTAAAACTTTGAAAAGCAAGTTATTTTTTAGTATTTGCTTTTAAAAATTTTTTTCTGGGAGAATCTCATACATTTATTTTCCACATATACTTCAGGAAAATATTTCTTATATAAAACAATTGGGATCCTAGCATCAATTTGAATAGTTTTGGCATCTTTGTATATTAAAAGCCTTCTAATCCAGAAACATGCTCTCTTCTTCTTTACTCATGTTTAATTTGAGTCTTTTAACAAAATTTTATAGCACTCTTCATAGAGGTTCAGGAATTTTAAGTTAAATTTAATATATGATATTTTGTATTTTTCATTACTTTAGTAAATAGACCTTCATTTTTGTATACATATTTCTTTTTTGAATTTTGTGAAATACTCAAAATGTTTTTATTAGTGCATTATAATTACATGTAATAGTGGAATTCATTATTAATGTAATCAGACACGCAATGACATACTTTGGTCAATTTAATTCTAGGTGTATACCTATTCTAACACAGAAGTTTTTAGTATTAAAATCTATCTGTTCAACTCACATATAGCTACTGAATACATTAACAAATTGTTTTGTTATTTCAAATATGTTTTTAGTAGTCTTCTGTGTTTTCTAGGCAAACCATCAAATAAAAATACTTTTTTTGGTGATGATTGAAATAGCTAGTATTTCTGCTTTTTAATCATGCTGACTTTCATATTTCACCATTATTGTTATATTCCTTTGTTGAGTATTGTTAATTAGACTTTGCCACATTTAGAAATTTTCTTCTATTCCAATTATGCTAAGAATTTTCATTAGGAATTGTTTCAAATATTATGTTAGCACATGTTGATGTACTCACATATTTTCTGCTTTTTCCTTTTTAATTTGTTGTCTTAGTAAGTTATATTGATAAATTTGTTTAATGCTGAATCAGTAGTCATGAGGTACACTTTGCTTAGTTAAAATGTGACATTTCAAAATTTAATGGTATATTTGGTTTGATTATAATTTATTAGGAATTTTTATATCTATCTTTATAAGAGAAACTGATTTTAGTTTTCTATGTATGATAACTTAATCAAATTTTGATGTTTTCCTGTGTCTTGGGAGATTTTACATAACTAAAAGATAATTGTCCTGAATCAAATTGTGTGAGCCTATACCTTCCCTCATACCTACTCATATGTGGAAATCTTACCCTTGTGTGACTGTAGTGGAGAGATGGCTTATAGGAAGGAGGTATTTCAGTTTGAATGAGGTCATAAAGGTGGGGCCTGGATCCAATAGGATTGAGTGTCTAGAGTCCTTTTAAGAAGAGACAGCAGAATTCCTTTTGCCCCACCACCTCCAGCAAACATACCAAGGAAAGCTTATGTTAACACAAGGAGAAGACAGCCACCTGTAAGCCAGGAAGAGTCCTCATCAGAAGCCAAATCTTTAACCTTGAATTATAAGCCTCCAGAACTTTGAGCAAATAAATTTATGTTGGTTAAGCCACCTAGTAGGTGGTATTCTATTTTGGCAGATGAGCAGACTAACATAGTAATATAACTGCTAATACTGCTGCTGATATTTAGAAAGTTAGCTGGAGCTCAGATAAAAATCTGCATGTTGTATTTTTTAAAGTTGTAGACCTTTATGATCCATTGTAATCTATTTTTTTTCTTAAAATGGATAAATTTTGGAAATTTGTATTTTTATGAACACATCAATTTTCTCTAATTGATCAATTTTCAAAAAATTGATCAATTTTCACTACATTTTATGGAGTTGAGCAGAAACTCTCCTATGACTGTTATGTTTTATACTGTGGAGCTTTCTCATCCTTAGTGATATATATTTTAATTTTCTTTCTTTTGTTTTAATCAGTATTGCCAGGATATTGCCATAGGCATTTTCTCTTTTGAAAGGGCTAGGTTTAGGAATGGAACCATTATATGACTCAGTCATACCACTCCTCAATATTTAACCTGAAGAATTAAAGTCATCATATTATAGTGATACAAGCATACCTATGTTTATAAAAGCCCAATTCACAATAACCAAACTATGGAACCAGCCTACGTCCCCATCAGTGGATGAATGGATAAAGAAAATGTGGTATATATGCACAATGGAGTTTTGAACCATAAAGAAAAATACAATTATGCCATTTCAGAAAAATGCATGGAAATGGAGAACATTATGTTAAGAAAAAGAAGCCAAACTCAGAAAGTCAAGAGTCATATGCTTTCTCTCACATGTGGAAGCTAGAGAAGAAAAAGGAAAAGAAAGATGGAGGTAGGGCAGGATCTCATAAAAATCAAAGGAAGATCAGTAGAATAAAGGAAAGGGACACAGGGGTGGGAGGAGGAGAAGGGGGAGAGGGGGAATACTGAGGAATTATATTGGCCAAATTATATGTTATATTATGGGCATGTATGATTATGTAACAACAAATCCTACCATTTTGTACAACTATAATGCACCATTAAAACATTAAAAAAGAAGAAAAACAAAAAAGGCTAGTTTCAGAAAAAACTATATTCTGTTGTTTCATTAATTTCAAGTTTATTTCCTTATATTTCAAGCTTAATTCCTTACTTCAAATTTATTTTATTCCTATTTCAAGTTTAATTCCTTATCTTGGATTATATAAATTTCTTTCCTTATTTTTTTTCAGTTGTCTTTTCTTTTCCTTTTTCTTGTTAATGGCAGTATTAGTAATAGTAAATATTTTTAGGAGTATAAATTGTCCTCTTAAGTATTTTTGTTATCCCATATGTTGAATATAAGGCAATATCTTTTTGAAAAAATTTTTATTTTTGCCTTGCTCAATTTCTAGAACCCTTTCATTTATTTTATTTTTTTGCAAGAAGAAACCAACAAAAAAATCTTTAAGTTCACTTCAAAATTATTCTTTCAGCTTGGCTTTTTAAGAAGGACATCTTATAATTTCCAAGCAGAAAATTTATCTTGGTTATATTATTGTTGAGGATTTCTAGGATTGTTTTGTAAAAGAATGCAGGCTTTACAACATCTTTCTGGTGTCTACTCCTGTTTTCTTATGCAGCAAATAACATGAGTTTTCCTTATAAGTCACTCTATAATCTTAAAAAAAATAGATTATTCTCTGCCTTTCCAGGGTTGATCTGTTGAAACTGGGAAGCTGGGCAGGGAATACTACGGGGACTTTTTGATCTCAGGTGCTCTAGGCCCAATACTCCCAATACTGTTAATTCTCTTGAGATTATTGGTGTGACCATAGAGTGTCCCTACTCTAAGGGGCTTTCCATGAGCTATTTGGTGGCCATCAGACTCTGGAAAGCTGAGGCATCTTCTCATTTTTTAAGGCACCTATAGATCTGTCATGGTCTGGGCTCGCTCTTTGCCACATGTCATTCTGAGATGCCATGGACTAGCACCTTCTTCCCTGGGTGCTCACAGGCACCCACAGAGCACAGCAGCCCAGGTGAGAAGGGCAGATGAAGGGAACCAGACACTTGAGCTTTCTTGCTATTTGATTTCTAAGGCAACTTAAATAGCTCCTTGGGCTACATTCTAGTTGAATAACTACTACTCTTTCTTTTAAAAATGTTTGTGAAATATTATCCTGCCTTAATTGGCTGGTCTATCTTGCTCTTGCTCTGGTTAATTACCCTGCCTAGTTTACCACTTATCAGCACTGTCATCTTGAGCCTGATTGAACCCTTATTGGCTTTAGCATCTTCATCGCTGCATGTCTGGTTGTTGTGTGAGGTAGTGGCAGTATTTGCCAAATAATTAGCAAAGTTCATAACAGAGGAGGTGGATATTGTCAACCATTGTTGACATTATTATTAATTACTTAGCCATTATTTTGGCAGTTTGCCTCAGTTGGGCTGTCTCTAGAATTGAGTTAACTCTGGTAATAAAGAAACCTTTTCCTCTTCTTGACCTTGGAGATACTGTTTGACATTCCAGACTGATGTGGGTGGGGGACCATCAGAGCTTACTGGCTCCAGTTCCTTGATTTCCTCTAACTCCTGGAAAAAATACTGTCAGAGGAACTGTCTATAGAGGTCATTTAGAAATACAATGCCACACACAATATCACAAAATGGGTATTATTTAAATTCTGGCTTGGCCAGTGTTAGAAGTTGCAGTGTTATTTTAGCAATTTCAGCAGGCCCAGGAGTGCAAATAGTTGTAATTAAAGGCTTCTAGTAACAGCCCTGTCAAGTCCTTGTGTGTATCACATTTGGCACATGTTTCAAAGCCGAGAGCGATATTAAATAGACCATCTGTTGGTTTTCATTAGGTTTCCTCTCATCAACAGCACTATTAAATATAACTGAACCCATTTTAAAAAAAGTCCCTGACATCTGTGCTTCCAATTGGAACATTGATCAATATTAATAACAATGCTACTTCACCTGAATTTATTATTAATGAAAAGTTAAATACAGCATAAATATGAATGTTTGCCCTACAACACTTTCAATACTACTTTTCCAAAGAAAGCCAGAGAAAGCACCCTGTCTTGTGAATTAGAAATGACAAAAATATACCTGCATATGCGTGTTCCAACGAATCCCCTGGGTGGCCAGCACACCTGCGGCATCTGGACATACAAATTTCTCTTCAACAAACCCTTCCTTGCAAACTTAGCCTGGCAAGCTCTTCCTGTCCTTCAAGAACCAGCTTAGGCATGACCTCCTCTTGGAAGCCTTGCTCCTCTTCATCAGTATTGCTTTTTTCCTCTTACTCCAGTCTTTGTAAATATGTCTTATCACGTTTCACTTTCCTTCATGTTTGTCTTTCCAGGAAGAGTAGAGTCATGCCTTATAACTAAACATTAAACACTTTGCATAGCGGGTGTTCCTATTAAACAAAAGGATAAATAAATAAAAGTTTGCATAAAATGGAACTCCACTAGAAGGAGAGGAAAGGTAGTGAACTGGATACTTGCATCTTTTTCTGGCCCATAAATAAGGAGCATGGCAAAGCTGAAGGATTTGTAGGATAATCCCAAGATCAACTCTCAACAGAGGAGTCTGCTTTTTTCTTATTTCTGTTCTTCCTTTTTGCCCCACAACCCTGATCCCAGATGCAGATTTGGTCATTGTTAGTTTTCCTTCTTTGAAGACTCAACACACATTTTGATTCAGTAGAGAGGAAAGGGGGATATGTGCGTTTGCGTTTTCTCAGTCTGGTTTGGTTCCAGTAAACCCAACAAGCTGAGAATGTCTACTGTGTAAAATAATCTTTTGTTTATGCAAATATTTCTCACCTGGAGAATGGGGAAAATATTAGAGTATTGTAGTTACTTAATTGAATGACACATGCAAAGTGCTTAGAAGAGTGTCTGGCACTTAATAGCTGCACAATAAAATGGCAGTTGTAATATCATTATTGTAAAGCCAGATGACCAAAAGGAGGTGAATTAAAACTGCTGGGGTACAGAAAATTTTAAACGCCCAGTCAGGAAGGGGAGGGCTCAGGGCAGGAAGAGAAGGCCTGAGTCCTTCCTGGATAAGTCAGGAAAAGCCCGCTGATTGACAGGAGGAGCCTCTACTGCTGACGTCAGCATTTGACTGTTCCATGGCCACCCCTAAGTGGACACCTTGGACTGTCTTAACAATTATTAGCATTGTTATTATTTTTTCACTCATTAACATCTACTGATACACAGAATTTTGTGTTACAAGCCAAATCCTTAGAAATTTATCATCAATATGGAGAGTTTAAGGCTCAGATTATTGACAATCTCTCTCACAATGGATTATATTTCATGATACAGGGTAAATCAGGACATGCATAGTAAGTGTAACAGTTATAATGGAGGCTGGGACAGCTAGTTAAGGAAGACTGGGTGGATTTAATATATATCCTGACCTGCTTCAAATCTTTTCTGGCCGGTGGAAAGGAAAGAAAGGAAAACACTTGAGTTCTTTAATAAAATTCAGATTGTCTCCTAGGGGACACATCAAGAGTTTTGTAGGCAAAATAGATATAAGGATGCCAGTTAAAGGTAGGGCTATACAAGGAAGGCTCAGGCCTGACTTGGGGCTGTTGTGGATGCTCAATGACAAGACGTCACACACAGCTACAAGACTCAGGGAGAAGGCTTTTTATTACCTGCCACCCAGGGGTTCATTCTCTGAGCCAATAACACTGCTTAAAATAAAACAAAGCAAAATGTCCAATTTGGTAACAAATATTAACTGAAAATCTGGAAACAAAATTGTTTTTGAACATCTTACATATAAATTGTTAATACTATCCTCCTTTATGTTTGGGGCTCAAGTGTTGATTTTCCATTTACTTGGTGTCTCAAGTAGTGCCCTTCAGCATTTGATGTGTTTTTCATCAATATTTAAAAATAGTTCTTTGGCATGGTAATAAGGCAACCAAGACATCCCTAAGGTCAATATCAAATTCCCTGCTGATAGCCGGCATTGATCAAAGGTAACACCTAAATGTTTTTGTGAACTTTGTACAATCAAGCACACGATCACACTACCCTTACCATTTTATAAAAGGGAATATGTTATATGCTATCTAATAAATGCTCTTCTTTAAAAAAGATATTGATTTAAAGAAAAAGCTATTGACAGAACATGAAAGTCATTTCACAGCACTTTTTGGGATGTTTGGAGAATGTTGGTTTGGATATGTTCTTATAACACCAGAGTTGGAAGAACTTTGATCACATATATTTGCAATTTAGGACAATTAAATCAATTTTACATTTACATTTTTACATTACAATTTTACATTTACTGAATTTACATTTATATTACTTATTCAGATAAATGGGATAGAAAGATTTGGAATCTTTTGAAAGATTTCCCTTGGATGATTGCTAAACACTGATCTTTTGTTTGTATAAGATCCTAAACTGAATCCCTTTGCTAGTTTAGTCTCATATAGATGATGGTGGATTGGATCATGAGGGTCTGTTTTCCTAAGACTTCAAAAGAACAATGACTTGATGCAACTGGTATACAGCTGGTTCCTTAGAGTGACAATCCCCAAACTTGAAGGAACAGCAGGGTACTCTTAAATCCGTGGTTCTGAAGCAGGTACACACATCAGCCTCAATGGGGAAGTGTTCTGAAATTCAGATTTTAGCCTTCCAGATCCACATTCTAATTCGAAGTTCTGAAGTTCCAGGAGGTAGAATAACTGACATCTACTCTTCTAAAATGGTACCTCAGGCAAGTCTTTTGTAGACTTCTGGTTGTTATTGACTCTGAAGATACTTCTTAGGCAAGGAATAAATGTGAGCAGTGCTTTCCCTGAGGGAAGGAGTCAGGATTGTGACCTTGAGAAGGGGGAAGTGGTTTGGTGTGTATAAGCACCAGTCACCATGTGTGGCCATCCATGCTGTCTCCTCTCCCTGCTCACTTGGACACACATCAGAACCCTTGGATTGTCTCTCAAGGCAAGTGGAGAATCAGACCTTCTGAGGTTTTCAGATATGGAAAGAGAAATATGGGCAATGCAGATGCTTACCTTGGAGGACAGCTTTTGTCTGGCTCTTGGAACCAGCAGAGCAGGCTTGGGAAGGCTGATGTTCCAAGAATCTGGCCCATGGCTGAGCAGGAACCACTATGTATAACATCTGCTGTCAAGGTATTTCAGTTGGAGTGAAGGGTCAGCTAGTATCAAATGGCATCAAACCAATGCAAACTCAAATGCAAATATTCATGTTTCTTCTTTTAATGAAAATTACTTTTAAAAAATCACAGCAATTTTGATAAGTGTATATGAGATGATCACTGATGTACGCTGATACTAATATATAGCAGATACCTAATGGTCACACTTTTATCCAGTAATTTTGATTCTAGGTTTCTATTCTAGGGGATAATCTTAATCTGAAATATAAATGATTATATACTAAGATACTTACCAAATGTCATTCATAGTAATTGAAAGGCAGAAATAGCCTGAATATACCAGTTTGGTAAGTTAAGAAAAATTACATGAGGAAATACCAAAAAAACCATTAAAATGTTTATGAAACTTAGGATATGAGAATTTGCTCTTGATACAATGTCAAATGGAAGGAAAACAGCAGACTATAAAAAAAGATGCTCTAAATCACATACCTATACATTACAATAATGAATGATGGAAAGGAAATATTCCAAAATATTAACAGTAAGATGTTTTTCCTCAAATCTGCCTTCTTCGCTACTCTGTCTAGACTTAAGTTCCTGGTGTTCTAGAGAAGAAAACATTTCTTCTTCATTAATGAAAAGGAAAAAAAAGTACCTGTTTATTTGCTTATGAAATAGATCTTAATTTCAAGAAACTACAAGATCTTTTAGGGTGAAGAGTACTTCCATTTTGTAAGAGACAAAATTGCAAAAACTCTAGTTCTGTGGATTTTAATTGGCTTTAATTGAGATTCTAGAATAGGGCAGCAGAAGAGAGGAAAAAATGATTCAGAATATTCCATCCTATCACCTGTGCAGGTTATATTTATAACCAGAGGAAAGGAAGTGACATACAGAAACAACCTGGTTGGCTGCAGTTGCTAGTTGCCTTAAATGGCCCTATTTTGGGAGACTTTAGCTCCTGGTTGGTCAAAGGCACAGCTGCTATGATTGGCCAAGATTCAGTTGCTCAGTTAAAAGGTTATTTCTCCCTCAAGCTGGGTTACAGTTCACTATGTACAGAGGCTGCCTTGGGCCACCCAAGTATGAAGAGAAGTTTAGGCCAAATGAAACTCAATTTCATAGTTTTACCTACTTTCCTTTACTGGTGACTGGTGCAGGGTAGTTCTAGAACAATAGACACTGAATGAATTAGTATTTTTGTATCACATTAGCTGATGGTATCTGTAGTCTATGTATTTATTACATATTATATGAATATACACATACATGTGTACTTATCATCTTCCACTCATCCCACAGTTCCACTTGAAATTTGAGATTTCCTTTTGTTTTTCCCTTCAGCCTTTTAAAAACATACCCTCTGATAAATAGCAGTTGGACAGGGTAGAAGATTTCACAGTTAGTCATGCCTTAGTAGGATGTCTTTTCTCTTGATTTTTCTCTTGGTTACTCATATGAGGTTATTAAAGAAATGACCACTCTGATGAACAAGGGAAGAGATCATCCTGGGTCTCTGATATGACTTGGCCTAAGTACTCTCAAACAGCCCTGGGAGTTGACCAATAAGGTAGATGGAACAGGTCAAAACAGATGTTCCTTATCTCACCTTTGTCTAAGGACTAAACATTTCTTTAGTTTGTGAAAGGTAAGGTGTGTGTGTTTGTGTGTGTGAGAGAGAGAGAGAGAAAGAGAAAGAGATAGGGAGAAAGACTAATAATAGATGCTCAATATTTTATCATAAAAATTACACTGCAACTTAAACATAAATTTATATATACATATAAATATATATTCCAAGCTGTTATTTCCACATAAGGAATTATTCAGTCTTACTGACATACTCATTTATTTTTTTTAAGACTTTTCAGAATTTTGACTCAAGAAAAAATACCAATAAACTTTGTGCACTTTAACCCCATGGGAGCCTTCTGGTTGCCTTCTAGAAGCCAAGCACAAAGGGCTCAATTTGAAATCACTTTGGTTTTGTGCCCTGCTTATAGAAACATGTGAACAAAAAATTAGTGTGCATGAATGAACCCTTATTCCTTCCCCACCTCTCTTTTCTCTTCCTTCTCTGTCCCCTTCTTTTTTCCCTCTGCCTTACCTTCTTTTCTTTTCCGTTTCAACTCCCAAGTTGTAGCAAAGATTTAGGTAGAACCAGATGAGCAAAACAGATTGGGTACATTAACCTTGAATCTGCTGTGCCTCTGAATTAGCATCAACTCTGGGTGTGAATGACTGTTGATTTCTGTGTTTAAAAAATTGTGATTTCTTGAAAATTAGATTTATCTGAAATCTTCAGGAGGGCTTGTTAATTACGTTTCTTGGACAAATATTTTATCAAGTGAAATTCACACACAATGGAAATATTGATTTGAAGTCTTCACAAGTATGCCAGTGTTGAGGCTTAATATCTATTTTATTTCTTTAATGACAGAACTCAGGTGTTAATTAGCTGGACCATAGAGATGACTCATCATTTCCCTGCTGGAAGGCAAGGTGAGTCTCCTGCCAAGGAGGGAAAAGGAGAAGCTTACTTTTACCTATTCTCCTGTCACTAATGCTGTGGTTTGGAAATGATTTGAGTGACTTGGAGGCATGGTCATCAGGTGAGAGGGAGGGCTAAAAACTCTAAGAGATTGGGCCTAGAGGGAGGTCCTTGAGGCCCTGTCTTTGGAAGAGAGGGTTCCAGACAGGGCTGTTATAAATGTGCCCTACCCAGATCTTTTGCCTCCTGATTTAAGATGTGATGCTTGCTCCCACACATGCTCCACCACTCAACCTGGGACTATCACCAGAGCCTATGTTATGCTGTTTCAACTGTTAGCCTCCAAACCTGTGAGCTAAATAAACCTCTTTATAAATTTAGTCTCTCTTTGGCACTTTGCTAAAATGAAGGAAATCTGACAAGTGCAACTACTAAAATCTCGCATTCTACAGAACCCATATTTTTATCATCTATTTCCAAGATTTTTAAATAAAATATCCAACTTTTTATAATGTTTTTGATCTCATTTAATTTCTGCAATAGTTTCCTAATACTTTCCTTCTTTCCCTCCCTCCTTCTCTCCCTCCCTTCTTTCCTTCCTTCATTCTGTTTTCTTTTCTTTCTTTTTGGCAGGGATAGTTCTGATGCATACCTATTGTCCTAAAATAACTGTTAAAATGTGCCTATTTATGCTTAGATATGTCTTGATTTGGTGATAGTCGTATGGTCATCCTGATTTTAACCATGCCCACCTTTCCGACCTTATCTGCCCTGCTTCCTCTTGCTCACTGCACTTTCTCTTGTTTCCTTGGACCATTCTATGCTTTCTTATGTCTTTGAATGTGTTTCTTTAGCCCAACATGACATCTCCTCTTCCTCTGAAAGGAAGCTTTTTCAAACTTTCTAATCTGAATCAGCATTCAATGTTAAAAAGGTCATTAACATTTATTATGGCTATAATTCTATAATTATTGGCATGATTATCTTGTTGATATTTACTTCTACATTATATTCTACTTACCTCATAATATATATTAATAAACAATATTTTAGATAGATTAAAAAATTGGCTTTTGGTAGCTGAGCAGGTGTTTGGATTCTAGTTCTGCCTAATTCCAAAAACCATGGAGAAAAGAACTCTCTGGCTCCTTGGGTTGCATCTCTCTATTCCAATGTTTGCTTTTTCATAGGATCCTGCTTGTCTGGCAGCTATGGATGATGACTTGAGATATACCTCCAGTAAAAAGTAATCCTGTCGAAAGGGGTATCTAGAACAACTACATGTTGAAGAAGGAATAGCTTATATTAATTCATAAGCTTTAAGATGTATTTTTCTCTTTGAAGTGCCCTAATGGTTGATTTTTGCCTTTAGAAAAATATTAATTAACAATAAAAACATGTATTATATTTATTGTACCATTATATCATTCTTTGAAGGGACTTTAGGACAACTTTTTTTTTTTTAATATAAGAGGAAGAAAAGTACCAAGAGAGGCTAAACAATTCATCTAGAGTCACACAGGTGCTACCCTGAAATCCTGTGAAGTTGAGTTCAGAGCAAATATCCTGGATTCTTTGACCTGCCGTCTTATCCATAATAGAGCTCTCTGTAACATTCCTTGGCCACATGGGGGAGGTCATGGTGCAATGCAGAAAAACTCAGAGTTCCAGACTTGGTTACCTCAGAAAATTGCTTTCCAGTATTTTCTTGCATCTACTCTGCTGCTTATTCAACTACTGGGTCCATAATGCATAGGAAAGTATGAAGGGATCAGCTGAGGCAGCACATAAGAAGCATGATTGATTATTTTCAAGGTAACTCATATGCCACATCGATGCCACCAGCCGTTGCATATAAATGTTGATATGTATTGTGAATTTGATTTTTTCTTCTAAGTTCATATGTTGAAGCCCTCACCCTCAACATGCTGGTCCTTTGGGAGGTAATAGGTTTAGGTGAGGTCATGAGGGGGAACCCCATAATGGAATTAGTACCCTTATAAAAAGAGGAAGAGACAGCAGAGATTTCTTCTTTCACCATCATAGCACACAGCAAGAAGAAAACCTTTTGCAAACCAGGAAGAGAACTCTCATCAAAATGCAGTCAGAACAGCACACTACAGTAAAGCAGCCACTTCAATGTTTATAGCAGCACAATTCACAATTGCAAAACTGTGGAAGCAACCCAGATGTCCTTCAATAGATGAATGGATAAAGAAACTGTGGTACATATACACAATGGAATATTATTCAGCAATAAAAGAGAATAAAATCATGGCATTTGCAGGCAAATGGACGGAACTGGAAAGCATTATGCTAAGTGAAGTAAGCCAATCCCAAAAAACCAAATGCCGAATGGTCTCTCTGATTAGTGGATGCTGATGAATAAGGGAGGTGGAGGGATGCAAGGTTGGTTCAACATACGGAAATCAATCAACGTAATACATTACATCAATAGACTGAAAGATAAGAACCATATGATTTTATCAATCGATGCAGAGAAGGCATTTGACAAAATTCAACACCCTTTTATGTTCAAAACACTAGAAAAACTTGGGATAGAAGGAACATACCTCAACTTTGTAAAAGCTATCTATGCTAAACCCAAGGCCAACATCATCCTAAATGGAGAAAAATTGGAAGCATTCCCTCTGAAAACAGGAACTAGACAGG
>PVHX01015751.1:0-15615 GCA_004024805.1 Geosciurus inauris
AAAAAAAAAAAAAAAAAAAAAAGAATCAATAAATGGGATGGATTTAAGCTAAAAAGCTTCTTCTCCGCAAAAGCAACTAGCAATGAGGTGAACAGAGAGCCTACATTCTGGGAGCAAATTTTTGCCAGATGCACATCAGATAGAGCACTGATCTCCAGGATATATAAAGAACTCAAAAAACTTAACACCACAAAAACAAACAACCCAACCAATAAATGGGCTAAGGAGCTGAAAAGAAAACTCTGAGATGGAGGTATACAATCAATAAACATATATATGAAGAAATGTTCAACGTCTCTAGCCATTAGAGAAATTCAAATCAAAACTACTCTCAGATTTCATCTCACCCCAGTAAGAATGGCAGCTATCCAAAATACCAGCAACAATAGGTGCTGGCGAGGATGTGATGTAAAAGGTACACTGAAACATTGCTGGTGGGATTGCAAACTTGTGCAACCAATCTGGAAAGCAGTATGGAGATTTCTTAAAATACTTGGAATTGAATCACCATTTGACCCAGCTATCCCACTCCTTGGCCTATACCCTAAAGACTTAGCACACTACAGTAAAGCAGCCACTTCAATGTTTATAGCAGCACAATTCACAATTGCAAAACTGTGGAAGCAACCCAGATGCCCTTCAATAGATGAATGGATAAAAACACTGTGGTACATATACACAATGGAATATGAATGGATAAAGAAACTGTGGCACATATACACAATGGAATATGGAATATGAATGGATAAAGAAACTGTGGTACATATACACAATGGAATATTATTCAGCAATAAAAGAGAATAAAATTATGGCATTTGCAGGCAAGTGGATGGAATTGGAGAACATTATGCTAAGTTAAGTAAGCCAATCCCAAAAAACCAAATGCTGAATGTTCTTTCTGATTAGTGGATGCTGATACATAAGGGGGGTGGGAATGGGGAACATGGGAGAAATGGAGCAACTCTGGATGTGGCAGAGGGGACATGGGGGAAGGGTAAGGGGAATAGGTATAGTAAAAATGATTGATTGAGATCATCATTACTATCTTTGGGGCATGTATGAAGACACAAATGGTGTGACTCTATCTGGCTTGCAACCAGAGAAATGGAAAAATTGAGCTCTATATATGTACTATGACTTGAAATGCATTTAAATAAATTATATTTAAATAATTATAAATTATTAAATTATAAATTATTATTATAAATTATTAAATTTAAATTATATTTAAATAAATTATAAAAAAAAGAAAGAAAATGTGGAATGGAACTATCATTTAACACAGCTATCCCCCTCCTCGGTCTATACCCAAAGGACTTAAAAACAGCATACTACAGTGATGCAGCCACTTCAATGTTTATAGCAGCACAATTCACAATTGCTAAACTATGGAAGCAACCTAGATGCCTTTCAATAGATGAATGGATAAAGAAACTGTGGGATATATATACACAATGGAATATTCCTCAGCAATAAAAGAGAATAAAATTATGGCATTTGCAGGTAAATGGATGGAAGTAGAGAACATCATGCTAAGTGAAGTAAGCCAATCCCAAAAAATCCAAAGGCCAAATGTTCTCTCTGAGAAGTGTATGCTTATCCATAATGGGGGAGGAGGCATGGAAAGAATGGAAACATTTTGGTCAAAGGGGAGGAAAGAGGTATGGGACATGAGGGCAGGAAAGATGGTGGAATGAGATGGAAAGCAATGCCCTAGGTGCATATATGACTGCACATATGGTGTAACTCTATATTGTGTATAACCATAGAAATAAAAATTTGTACTCCATTTGTGTACAATGAACCAGAATGCATTTTGCTGTCATGTATACTCAATTAGAATAAAGAAATTTTAAAAAAGAGAAAATCTTAACCCAATCAGTGAATCAATCCCTTAATGGTATTAACTGATTGGTAACTGAAGTCAGGTAGGATGTGTCTGGAGGAGGTGGGTTGTTGGAGGCATGTCTTTAGGGTATACTAATACTAATCTGGCAAGTGAAGTCTCTCTAATTCTGATCATAATGTGAGCTGCTTCCTTCCACCATGGTCTTCTGCCATGATGTTCTGCCTCACCTCAAGCCCTGAAGAATGGAGCTGGCTTTCTATGTATTGAAACCTCTGAAACTGTGAGCCCCCAAATAAACTTTTCCCCACCTAAAATTGTTCTGGTCAGGATTCCTTGTCACAGCAGTGAATAGTCTGACTAAAACACCTGCAAAGGTCAAAGGAAGCATGGTTGGCCTGAGGCTGAATAAAAACCCTATACTACTGCCATTTCCAGGAAAGTGTACACACAGAAATCCACAGATACATCCATGCATTTATAATAAAGTGATCTTCAGTATAAATGCCTAGAAGAGACAGTGGGGTTTGGACAGTATTCTCAGTAAAAGGTCTTGGCAAACTGGCTATCCATGTGCAAATGAACAGTATTGAGCACTTATCTCACATCACATACAAAAATCAATTTGAAATGGATAAATGCTGGCCATCTTCAGTCACCTGCCAATGGACTCCATGTTCTCAATGAGGATGCTTTGTTAATACTATTTGTCAATAATTATATGTGAAAAATAACATACAGTGACTTTATAGTGATAATTATTATCAGAAACAGAAGTGTCCAAGTCAGTTGGCATAAGACGCAAGAGCAGAAAAGCACCACAGGAATTTAACAGGAGCCACAGATCCCCTAGAAACTTGGAACTATGAGGAACACTCAATGGTTTTTCGGTCTTCTAACCTCAGAGAACTTTCAGGAACTCAAAAGGCCCTACAGTCAGCATCATAGAAAAGCAGAGCTGATATTTCACCTCATCATTCTTATTTTACATGTGGGGAAGCTGAGGCTCAGAGAAGTCACATAACTGGGCAAACCATCCTGAAATCCACCTGTGGAGGGGCTGCTGCTGTGAGTGGGTGGGACATGGCTCTGCTACTTAATGTCTAAGGGTCTCACTCCCACATTCATAGCTTCCATGCAGGACCTCAAGGATCCATTTTCAGACCTCTGGAACCCCACTCTCTTCTCTAAACTGTATGTATGTAACTAAGTAAAATATCATTTTTATATGGATTCTTTTACTCAGCACCATCTATGTACACTTATGTTTTTAAGTGCCTCTTAGCTCTGATCTCTCATCCTGCACTCAACAGGAAGGGAATTGCTTTACTTGGACTGTATCTCCATGGATCACAGTTGGGAAAATGCCACCTACAGAGGATAAGGTGAATACAAAGACATATCCTTTACACTCATATGATGCCTTTCTCACAAAGTGTGAAGTTCTGCCTATTCTGTTTCCCAAAGCTGAGCCTCATATATTCTATTAAGTTTTATATTTTTCTGTGGTGAAGGGACAGGTAAGGGGACTGATATATCCTTGGAGCCAGGAGTCTGCTCTTCCCTTTCCTCCTATGGCACTTGGTATATCCTTGGCGAGTGTAAATCATCTTCTTATCATAATACCCTTTAGTTTTGGCTTCTAATGCTTGACATACCTCCCATTCTAACTACTTTCTCATGAGTCTCCTGTCCATGTGTTTGCTATATGTGTTTGAATATCACAATCTTTTGGATATGTATGTAACTAAAAAAAATACTTTTTCTGGATATTCTCTTTCTCTCCCACTTTTTAAAAAAAATTAAAACATCTATGTCACTGTGTGTACACACTACTTTCATTTCTGTGTTTAATATGCACTATGTTTTATCTACCCATTACTGCATTGTTCACTCCTGCAGCCATCAGAGTCAACATTCAATTAACATCTCCTTATAGATTCTCTCACAGGCTTTAAGGAATTATTTCAGTAACTTAAGACAGAATCCAGATGATAGAGTTCTATGAAGTATAAAGGACCCTTGAGGGAAAGTATAAGATTGCCATTTTGGGGGATTTGTAAGACAGCCATGGCTATAAAAGAGAACTGTGGTTAATCCTCTCCTTTATTCTTTCTCTAGCACACATAAAATAACCACTTATTTTTCTGTCACACAAGTGTCTTATTTTTCATTTTTCACACATATATATATGTGTGTGTGTGTGTGTTTCTCACAAGGAATAAGTTTCATCTTCCCAGGACGTGTCATTTGACTGTCATTACCAATCTCTTAGGTTTCTCTCATTATGAGACTACATCTATGGGATTCTCATCCCTCCCTTGTTCTCTAAAACCTTTCCTCCTTTACCAGTCTGGGCAGACATATGATAGTATTTCTTCACAGGTCCAAGATTTTATAATAGGAAGGAATGGCTATTGAGTCCTAACTTCTTGTTTTATGTCTTAAGAAATGTCTTTGAGATAGGGAAAAGGAAGCATGCAAAAGTCTAATTTCCTGACTGAAATGGGAGTGGAGAAGGAAAAATATTAGAAAAGCAAACATAAATCAATTAATCATTACATAAAGTATCTTTTAAAAAACCTAAGTAATAACACATGCAGAGATGTGAAAGAAAATACCTGACCAGAAATCTGAATTTATACCCTGACACTTCATTATCTTGAGTAAATTGTTGAGCTCCTCTGAGACTTTATTGTGTGTGTGTGTGTGTGTGAAGGATTACTTTCAATACTCTTCTATATGTCCTATATTGTGAGGATTAAATGAGGTATAATATTTTGAGATGTTCTTTCTGCCACTTACTACCTATTCCATTTTCCTCAATATTCCTTATACTATGGATTATACTGAAAGTGACCAGAGCAAACAAACCTGAAGAATTTTGGTGTTGATTTTTATGGTCGAATTATGGCTGGGGCCAAAGTCATTCTTAGCACCTGCATGAGTGTGTGTTTCTCCAAGGCCTGCTTCAGACATTGGACAAAAATGACCCCCATGTTATTGCCTTGAACTCTTGTCTCTGTGAACTCCAAAAAGAATCTGAACAGCTCTTGATACCCAGAAATATTTCCTGAAACAATTACACAGTTATATTTCATTTGTGGAAATTTTGCTTTGGTAATGCTTGTAAGAAATATGTGTGGACACTGCCACCCCTCTAGGCCCCTTCAGGTGTCTCCTGTGGTCCTGGCCCTCTTTGGGAGGTGCTGTGCCCACACCATCATTGATGGGGGCCCCTGATGCCAGAGCTGGGTAGCAGACCTGGTGCCAGAGCAGACTAGAAAATCCACCTGGTAACAAACACTGTGCTCTCCAGCTTCTATGATGGTATTACTAACTTGTGACATGAAGGGCAGAGACAGAATTAATAATTTCTTCCAAAGTAAATTAATAGATAAAATGTAATGATGAATGTTAACTTTGTGTGCTATTGCTTGGTGCTCCTCTGGAATAATTAGATTTGCAAACTCAGTGATCAGGTTGGCTCTTTAGGAAATAAACCCAGGGAAGCAAAGCTTATAAGAATAGCATTATCCATGCAAGCAGCACTATCCATACCCCGGGTCTTCAGATCTTAGGGATGCTGGAAGAAAAGCCATGAGGTTGAAGAAGGATCAGCATCAGGAATGGCACAAGTGTTCTAACAAATTGTCTTCATTTCTTCTGTACCATCACTCCTTCTTTGCCTCATGAGCATACCCTTCTTCCCTGTATGATGAATATTAAAAGCCTATCTGCCAAAGCCTCTGAAGGCAGATTTCTAAAGCTGATAAAATACAGGGCAGACTCCATGGGAGCCTCCAGTGGGGCAGGTCATCCTGAGGAGCTGACCCTGTAAGAGTGATACAGATTTAGATGGGCTAGTGAATAGAAGATGAGATTCAGGAAGGGACTGAGAGAGGCATGTCATACCATGAACCAGATGAGTAGGTACTTTAATTGGGACCTACTTGGTCTTCCACATGCTGGGCACTACCAGGAGTGCAGAGTAGAAAAAGGAAAAGGAAAATAGGACTCTATGCATGGGCGTCTTAAGACTTATTCTGAAAGTCAGCAAATTTGTGATAAGAACAGAGGCTTTGGAATCTGGAATCTTCCAAATGTCTATTTTAGGTTTCACAGGGTACAGGGGCCTTGGCTGGCTGACCACATTTTTCACTCAGATAGGCAGCTCAGGGTGAGACTTATTAAAGGCTCATACTAGATTGGAATCTCAGTATCCCACAGGCTTACTGCTAGTAGGAACTTTATGAATCACCAACTTTGCAGTTGATGCGAATATTCTTTTAAAAGATGTTTATATTTTCATTTTAAACTATAGGTGCATTCCAAACAGATGGTTTTTATTTTATTACACAGTTATATGAAGATGTGTTTGTGTATGTATGTATAGCCCTTGCATGTATATCTTGTGAACAAAACGGTACAATGTAGTATCTGCCCTTCCTGCTCTTCCAAGCTTTGGTGATTTAGCAGGATGCTGTTGATTCTTCTATTTCCTAAGATCCTGTCAGTGTTGGTCCTTGATAAATTAGTAAAAAGTGTTCACCTTCTTACCTATGAACTATCACTGATGGCAAAACATCAGTTAAAAAATTATCAACACCTGTATACTGAAAATTTCAGTAGTGAGCCGCAGGATGTGCATTTAGTGTAAAGCCATTGTTTTAGGAGCCAGGACAGCTGGGTTCTCATTACATCTTTGACCCACTCATTCATGCAGTCTTTCACAAATTATCAATGTCTCAGTTTTCTTTTGATTGGCACAAAGGCTTTGTAGTGGGATCAGGACCATGATTAGAAAGTTCCTTCCAGGTTTGACATTTTGTGGTTAAACCTTGACAGGTACAACATTAAGATTCTGACCTGTTTTGATAGACACTAAAGTTTCAAGATTAAAAAGTGATAGTGAGGGGCTGGGGTTATAGTGCAGTGGTAGCGTGCTCGCCTGGCATGCGTGAGGCACTGGGTTCGATCCTCAGCACCACATAAAAATAAAATAAAGATATTCTGTCTGCCTACAACTAAAAAATGAATGTTTAAAAAAAAAAGTGATAGTGAGGGAAGAGGATAGAACTGGGGACTGAAATGGAACAAAGTATATGCATTAATGAGTATGTCATAATGAACACCATAATTAATCTATAACCATAATGTACTAATACAAAATTAAAATTATAATGTGAATATAATACTGGTAAAAATATTGTTTAGATCCCTATTTGGAGATGGTCACCATTTGGAAGTCCATGGATAAATGAGAAACCAAATTCTGAGAACAAAAATGATAAGGAAATAGTCTTAGAGAGAATTCTCAGAGGATAGGTATGTAGGGAGAAAGAAGACATGGGGCCTATGCCACAAGACACAAGCAGATCCTTGTCTGTCCTTTTCTGGAGCAGTTAGAAATTGATTTTTTGGTAAATTCTTGAGCTGGAACATTGAAAGAAGAGAAATATGGGTGCATCTTCCTCCCTTGCTTTGTGTGTGGGTGTGTGTTTGTCTCCCCCCACCCCACACACACACACCAAACATACATAAGTTGTGTTCATCATTTCTGGAAACATCAGACAACTCATGAATACTTGATGTGCATTTAGGTCTCCCTTGACATTTCTCTGAGAGTCTGCTGAAGCCCTGAGAGATGAGAGAAGCTGTGTTTTTATCATAGCTGAACACTGGCAGGCACCAGAGCAGTTCACACTGGACTTGTAAAAAAAGTAAATTAAAAATTATTCCTTAGAATAGAAATTTCCTGAAGCATAATCACGTCAAAAAGACTTTGTCAGCTGTGCCCTCTGTTAATGGTACATTTGTCCTGAGTTGGATCCCTTGGGGATTGTTTAAAGCTGAGCAAAATGACAACATCTTCTGGGTGGATTGTTGCATGGAGCACAGGGCTCAGCTTAGCTATTTCCAGATCTTCTAATGCTCCACAACAGAGAGATAGGTACTCCATTGTTCATGAGCCAGGTGTCAAGGCTAATCCAAGGTCGCACAGGTTTCTCCCTACTGTGCATCTCAAAGGTTTATAATTTTGGCTTTGTGTTTATTTCTACAATCCATTCTGAGTCCAGTTTTTCATATGGTATGATGAAATTCATTTATAAATGTATATTTAACCAGTTGTTCCTTTTGTTGAAAAAATACTTTTCCCTGCTGAATTATCTTTGCAGTTTTATAAAAACTCAGTTGTCCATGTACAACTGGATCTATCCTGGGTTCTCTTTTCTCTTCCCATGTATCTATTTGTCTATATGACAATAACACACTGTTTTAATTACTGCAGTGACATAGTAAATTTTGAACCAGATAATGTAAGGCCTTTGATTTTTTGCACTTCCTTATAAATTTTAAAATTATTTTACTACCCATGTATTGATTAGCTTGATTTGGCCATTTGACAGCATGTACAAATATCAAAACATTTTATTTTACAACATAAATATACACACACACCTATATATATAATTTTCATCTACTTATTAAAATGTTTAAAAAATTAAAATTTTTAAAATGAAAATATTTAAGTTCTTAAAATAATATTCATAGGACTTGGAATTACATAAGATCTATAGATAAATTTGGAATGTCTCTGAATTAATGCTAAATATTTCATACTTTTTAATCTTATTTAATCTTATTCTACCTAGTTTTTTAAACATGTTCCAAATATTTTTTGTTAGTTTTACAAAATTTAATTCTTTTTTTTTTCAGAAATGTGTGTTTTCAAATAGACCTTCTTTTTTGGAATGGTTTTTGAATTACAAAAAAAAAAATCAACAAAAAACAAATGAGAATAAATGAAATACACCATTGACCAATGAAATCTACCAAATTATGCTATGTTTATGTACAAATATAACACCATGAATTTGCTTATATATATAATTATGATGCACTAATTAGAATAATAGTTATAATAATAGAAGGGAGAGATCAGTAGAGAGCAACTGGATCAGGGAAGGTAGGAAGGGAGAGAAAGAGAAGGTACTAGGGAGTGAGATTGATTAAATTACATTATATGCATGTATGAATATGGCATAATGAATCTGACCAGTATAATTATAATGCACCAATAAAAATTCCAAAAAAATAAAGAGATAATTCCCATATACAAGCACTACTTTCCCTGACATAAATATCTTACATAGTTTGGTACATTGTCACAATTAATTAACATACACTGATATACTACTGATGTCTGTAGTTTATTTAAGTTCCCTAATTTTCCCCTAATGTTTTTTTTATCTGTGGTAGCATCCCTTGAAGGATAGCATATTATGTTTAGTTTTATAACTTCTAGGCTTCCGTCTGGCAAACAGTTGTTCATACTTTCCTTGTTTTAGATGACCTTGACTGTTTTGTAGACAGCTAGCCATATATTCTGTAAAATTTTTCTCATTTGACATTTGTTTGATATTTTCCCCATGATTAGAATGGGATTAGAGATTTTTGGAAGGATAGATGAGCACAAAGGTTAATTGTCATTCTCATCACATCAGATCAAGGATATAAACTTTCAGTGTGAGTCCTTACTTTTGTGATCAATTTGATCTTCTGAAGAGGTAGTGTTTCTCAAATTTCTCCACTATAAAGTTATTTTGTTTTCTCTCTTTCCATATTACACCTGTTGGAAAGAAATTAATTTGCACAGTCCATGCACCTGGGAGGGGGAGTTATTGTAACCCTACTTGATAACAGTATATCTACAGACAGTATCTGCAATTTTTCTATGTTATAGATTTATCCCTCTTCCCAAATTATTTATGTATTCAATAATTTCTCTATATCAGTATCTGAGTAGTTATAGCCACTAATTTGCTTAATTTTTTATTTGATTTTGTTCTGCTATTAAATGTACTTTTTCTTGGCTCCCATATTCCTTTGACATGTACTCATCCATGTTGTTTATTTGTTTTGTTTTGTTTAATAAACTTCTTATTTTATGGTATGCAAGAGGCTCCAGGCTCATCTTGTTTTTCCTGCCCCAAAGAACTCCAATTAATTTTTAGAGAATAATATTAAACCAAGATCTGAATTCTAGGTTCAATAGATTTTTGTATAGTGAATTGGTGTCTTGCAAACTTGCTAAACACATGTATTACTTCTTATAGGTTTGTGTTGTGTAGTTTTCATTTTTTTAATTTTAGATAAACATCACCTGTGAAGAAAGATGGATGTTTTTATTCTAATAAGTCTGAATAATTTTTACTTATTTTTATTTTCTTAACTCTATACATTTCCAAAAAGATTAGAGATAAGGACCACACAATCCTGTCCTATTACTAATTTTGGGAGAAAATATAGAATATTACACATGTAAATATGATATTAACTACATGTTTTTCATAGATCCTTTTAATCAGGTTGGTAGCAGAAAAATTTTATTAGAATTACATTTTAGATTTAGTCAAATTCTTTTTCATCACCAGTTGAGATAATCATATAGTTCCTCTATTAGCTTTTGAATATGGTAAATTACATTGCTTAATTCCTGAATGTATTTTTATGCTAATTACATATAAGTTAAGGACTGAGCTTTCCACAATACTGCCCTTACTTCAGCTATTAGTAACTTTTCTGGGTCTTCAGGTCACTTGTCCTTCTGACTAATGGCTACAGATTTAGATCCCAGTTTTCATCAATTTCATTTACTAACTAGAATGGCACACAGAACTCAGGAAAAGTATTATTATTATAGTTTTATTAGACAATATTCAAATCAAGACCCATATTAAATGACACATAGGATGAACTCTGGCAGGGTTCTTTTTAATTTTTTTAATTGTTATTTTTTAATATGTTCTAATTAGTTATACATGGCCATAGAATGCATTTTGACACATTATACACAAATGGAGCACAACTTCCACTTCCTCTGGCTGAACATGGTATAGAGTCATGCCTGGTAGTGTATATACATACATATATATATTAGTAATGTCCATCTCATTCCACCATTTTTCCCATTCTCATATCACCTTCCTTCCCACACTCTCCTCTGCACAATCCAAGGTTCCTTTATTTTCCCTACCCTATTATGGATTAACCTCCGCTTAGCAGAGAAAACATTTGGCCTTTGGTTTTAGAGTTTGGCTTATTTCACTTAGCATAATATTCTCCAGCTCCACCCATTTACCTGCAAATGTCATAATTTCGTTCTTCCTTAGGCAGAGTAATATTTCATTGAGTATATGTATCACATTTTCTTTATCCATTTGTCTGTTGAAGAGTTTCTAGGTTGGTTTCATAGTTTAGTAATTGTGAATTGAGCTCCTATAAACATGGATGCAGCTGTGTCACTTTCGTATGCTGATTTTTAGTACTTTGGGTATAAACCGAGGAGTGAGATAGCCAGTTCAAATACTGGTTCCATTCCAAGTTTTCTGAGGAATCCCCATACTGCTTTCCAGAGTGGTTGCACTAATTTGTAGTCCCACGAGCAATGTGTGAGTGTACATTTTTCCCCACATCCTTGCCAACTCATATTGTTCCTTGTATTCTTGATAATTGCCATTCTGACTGGAGTGAGATGAAATTTTAGTTTTGATTTGCATTCTCGAATAGATTATGAACATTTTTTCTCTAATAATTATGAAATTATTTCTTCTTTTGTGAAGTGTCTGTTCAGTTTCTTAGCCCATTTGTTGATTGGGTTATTTGCTTTTTGGAACTTCATTTTTTTGAGTTCTTTGTATATCCTGGAGATTAGTGCTCTATCTGATGTACATGTGACAAAAATTTGCTCCTGAAGTGTGTGGCTCCTCACCTCATTGATTGTTTCTTTTGCTGAGAAGAAGATTTTTAGTTTGAATCCATCCCATTTATTGATTTTTTTTTCCTGGCTCTTTAGGAGTCTGGTTAAGGAAGTCAGGACTTAATCCACCATGATGAAGATTTGGGTCTACTTTTTCTTCTATTAGATGTAGGGTCTCTGATTTAATTCTGAGGCCTTGATTCACTTTTAGTTGAATTTTGTGCATGGTGAGAGAGAGGGGAAAGATTTAGCTTCATTTTGCTGTATATGGCTTTTCAATTTTCCCAGCACCATTTGGTGAAAAGGCTATCTTTTCTACAGTGAATGTTTTGGGCACCTTTGTCTAGTATGAGATAACTGTGTTTATGTGGGTTTATCTCTGTGTCTTCTATTCTGTACCATTGGTCTACATGTCTATTTTATGACTTTTTTGTAGAACAGTTTATAGTATAGCTTTGTAGTACAGTTTAACGTCTAATATTGTGATGCTTTTTGCTTCACTCTTCTTGCTAAGGATTGCTTTGGCTATTCTGGCTCTCTTATTTTTCCAAATGAATTTCATGATTGCTTTTTCTAGTTCTATGAAGAATGTCACTGAGATTTTAATAGGAATTTCATTGAATCTATATAGCAATTTGGGTAATATGGCATTTTGTCAATATTAATTCTTCCTACCCAAGAACATGGGAAATCTTTTCATCTTCTAAGGTCTTCTTCAGTATCTTTGTTTAGTGCTCTGTAGTTTTCATTGTAGATATTTGAACCTCTCTTGTTATATTGATTTCCCAATTTCTTTTTTAGACTATTGTGAATTGGGTAGTTTTCCTAAATTCTGATGTATAGAAATGCATTTCATTTTTAGGTGTTTTTTTATATCCTGCTATTTTGCTGAATTCTTTTATTAGCTCTAAAAATTTTCTGGTGCAATTTTTTGTAGCTTCTAATTATACAATCTTGTTGGCAAATAGTGATGGTTTTAGTTCTTTTTCTATTCATATCCCTTTAATATCTTTCATCTAATTGCTCTGGCTAGAGTTTCCAAGACTATGTTGAAAAGAAGTGGTGAAAGAGGGTATCCCTATCTTGTTTCAGTTTTCAGGGGGAATGCTTCCAATTTTTCTTCATTTAGAATACTGTTGGCCTTGTGTTTAGCATAGATAGCTTTTACAATGTTGATGTATGTTCCTACTACCTTAAGTGTTTCTGGTTTTTCTAGTGTTTTTAATACAAAGATGTGGTGTATTCTGTCAAATGCTTTTCTTTATCTATTGAGATGATCATATGATTTGTGTCTTTAAGTCTATTGATGTAATGAATTATGTTTATTGATTTCTGTGTGTTGAACCAACATTGCATCCCTGTAATGAACTCCACTTGATCATGGTACAGCATCTTTTTAATATGTTTTTCTATGAGATTTTCCAGAATTTTATTGAGAATTTTTGGGTCTATGTTTATCAGGGATATTGGTCTGAAGTTTTCTTTCTTTGTTGTGTCTTTGTCTAGTTTTGTTATCAGGGTGACACTATTATCATAGAATGAGTTTGGAAGGGTTCTTTATTTCCCATTTTATGGAATAATTTGTGAATGTCTTCAAGAGTTCTTTGAATTGGAGTATAAATTTTCAAAATAGTTTCTAATTTTCTTCTGTATTTAGACATGTCCATTGTGATATTTCCTTTTTCATTATACATTTTAGTAATTTGGGTTTTCACTCTCTTTCTCTTCATTAGTGTAGCTAATGAAGGGTTTATCAATTTTATTTATTTAAACCCTTTAGCTAAGGGTTTATCAATTTTATTTATTTTTTTTAAAGAAACAGTCTTTGTTTTGTCAATTTTTTGAATTGTTTCTTTTGTTTCAATTTCATTGATTTCAGCTCCGATTTTAATTATTTCCTGTCTTCTACTGCTTTGGGTATTTATTTGTTCTTCTTTTTCCCTAGGGCTTTGAGCTGCAATATTAGTTCTTTTATTTGTTGACTTTTTCTTCTTTTAATGAATGAGCTCAGTTCAATGAACTTTCCTAAGAACACTGCCTTCATAGTGTCCCAGAGATTTTGATGTGTTGCATCAGTGTTTTCATTTACCTCTAAGTGTTTTTTAAATTTTTTTCCCTGAATTTTTTCTGCTCTCCATTCCTTATTGAATAGCATATTATTTGGTCTCCAGTGTTGGAATAGTTTTTTAAAAATTTTTTCATTGATTTCTAGTTTTATTCTGTTATGGTCTGATAGAATGCATGATAATACGTATATATTTTTTTGGGGGGAATTTATTAAGAGTTGCTTTGTAGCATAACATATGGTCTATTTTAGAGAAGGATTCATGTGCTACTGAAAAGAAAGTGCGTTTGCTTGATTATGGATGAAATACTCTATATATGTCTGTTAAGTCTAAATTATTAATTGTCATATTTAGTTCTATAGTTTCTTTGATTAGTTTTTATTTGGAAGATTTGTCCAGTGGTGAGAGAGATGTGCTAAAGTCACCCAGTATTACTGTGTTGGCAAAGGGCTGGTGATTGTGACAGACAAACTGGGTTGGGGGCAGGCAAAGAGCAGGGGATCAATGGGCAATGAGGGCCTTCTAGCAGAGAAACAGTAGTTCCTCTTCTTGTTTATTCAGTAACAGAGTGACAAGGAATGCGGCCTCCTTCTAGTTCACCATCTTGGATTTCCCCACACAGGGTTCTTAACACAACGTGTCCTTGTGTTTTCCTATCAAATCCTGGCATATAACCATCCTGGAACAACACTTCTTTCACCAACCAGGAAGCTCCACTAAGCTTTAGTGTCCATAGTTAAATTTGGAGTTTCATTATACAGGTATCATTGGTTGAGTTGTCAACCAGGTAATTGAACTCTATTTCCAGCTTTCCTCCCCTTCCAGAGGCCACGCTATCTTAACACCCCAACTCTTTCAGCATGCATCCTCTTTCTGGTGAATAGCCTCATGCTTAGTCATCTCATCTCTTGGCATAAACTCATGTGTTATCCAAGGACCTCTAACAAAGACTCATTAGTTGGGAAATTTCACAGATATAAATTGTCCCTGCCAGGAATAAGGGGATAAGCCTAGTCAAATCATTTTTTATTTCTTTTTTTTATTTGTTTTAATCAGTTATACATGACAGCAGAATGTTCCTCAATTCATTGTACACAAATGGAGCACGATGTTTACATCTCTGGTTGTACACAAAGTAGGGTCACATCATGCAATCACACATGTACCTAGGGAAATGACCATCTCATGCCACCACCTTTTCTATTCCCATGCCACCTCCCCATTCCTCCCTCCTCATTGGTCAATCCAAAGTTCCTCTACTCATCTCATTCTCTCTCTTATGAATTACCATCCACTTAGCAGAGAAAACTTTTGGTTAATTTTTGGGATTGACTTACTTCACTTAGCATATTCTTTAACTCCATCCATTTATCAGTAAATTTCATAATTTTATTCTTTTATTAATAAGTAATATTCCATTGTGTATATAAGCCAATATTCTTCTGAGAAGTATCTATTCAGCTCCTTAGCCCATTTATTGATTGGGTTGTTTGGTTTCTTGTTGTTAAGTATTTTTGTGTTCTTCATATATCCTGGAGATTAGTGCTCTATCTGATGTGTGGCAAAGATTTGCTCCCAAAATGTAAGCTATCTCTTTACCTCATTGATTGTTTCTTTTGCTGAGAGGAATCTTCTTGGTTAGAATCCATCCAAATGTGTGGTTAAGGACATCAGGACCTGATCCAACATAATGAAGATTTGGGCCTTCATTTTTTTCTATTAAGCATAGGATCTCTGGTCTAATTCCTAGGTCCTTGAGTTGATTTTTGTGCATGGTTAGAGAGAGGGGCTTAATTTTATTTTGATGCATATGGATTTTCAGTATTCCTAACACCATTTGGTGAAGAGGTTATCTTTTCTCCTATGTGTGCTTTTGGAACCTTTGTCTAGTGTAAGATTACTGTATTTATGTGGGTTTGTCTCTGTGTCTTCTACTTATA
>PVHX01015751.1:15715-43977 GCA_004024805.1 Geosciurus inauris
TTTTTTTTTTTTTTTTTTTTTTTTTTTTTTTTTTTTTTTTTTTTTTTTTTTTTTTTTTTTAGGCTATTGTGAATGGGGTAGTTTTTCTAATTTCTCTTTCAGAGAGTTCATCAATGATGTATAGAAATGCATTTGATTTTTTGGTACTGATTTTATATTCTGCTACTTTGCTAAATTCATTTATTATTTCTAGAAATTTCATGGTAGAATTTTTTGGATCCTCTAAGTATAGAATCATATCATTGGCAAATAATGATAGTTTGAGTTCTTCTTTTTCTATTCATATTCCTTTAATTTTTTAATCTAATTGCTCTGGCTAGAGTTTCAAGAATTATGTTGAATAGAAATTGTGAAAGATGGCATTCCTTTCTTGTTGTAGTTTTTAGAGAGAAATGCTTCCAATTTTTCTCCATTTAGGATGATGTTGGCCTTAGATTTTGCATAGATAGCTTTTACAATGTTGAGGTATGTTCTTATTATCCCTAGTTTTTCTAGTGTTTTGAACATAAAGAAGTGCTGTATTTTGTCAAATGATTTCTCTGAATCAATTGATATAATCATATGATTCTTATCTTTATGTCTTTTGATGTGATGGGTTATGTTTGCTGATTTCCATAAGTTGAACCAACCTTACATCCTAGAAAAAAACCCATATGATCATGGTGCACTATTTTTTAAAATATGCTTTTGTATGTAATTTGTCATATTTTATTGATAATTTTTGCATCAATATTCATCAGGGATATTGGTCTGAAATTTTCTTTCCTTTATGTGTCTCTTTCTGGATTTGGTATCAGGATGATGCTAGACTCATAGAATGAGTTTGGAAGAGTTTCTTTCTTTTCTATTTTATAGAACAATTTGAGGGGTATTGGTATTAATTATTCTTTAAATGTCTTAATTTGGCTGAGAATCCATCTTTTCCTATGCTTTTCTTGGTTGGTAGGTTTTAATGGAGCTTTCTACCTTTTTGCTTGAAATTCATCTGTTTAAATTGTGTATGTTCAGTTTGGATAAATCATATGCTGCTAGAAATTTTTCAGGTTTTGAGTTTTTTTTGTTTTGTTTTGTTTTAGTGGAGTATAAATTTTCAAAATAGTTTCAAATAGTTTTGTGTATTTCAATTGTGTCTGTTGTGATATTTTTTCATCATTCATTTTATTAATTTTAATTTTCTTTCTCTTTTTCATTAGGGTAGCTAAAGGCTTATCCATTTTATTTATTTTTTAAAGAATCAGCTTTTTGTTTTGTCAATTTTTAAAATTTTTTCTTTCATTTCAATTGTATTGATTTCAGCCCTGATTTTGATTACTTTTTGTTTCCTACTACCTTAAGCTTGTTTGTTAGTCTTTTCCTAGGGCTTTGAGATGTAATATCAGGTTGTTTATTTGTTGACTTTTTCTTCTTTTAATGAATGAACTCAATGCAATAAACTTTACTCTTAGTACTGCCTTCATAGTATCCCAGAGATTTTGATATGTTGCATCAGAGTTCTCATGTACCTGTAAGAATTTTTTTATCTCCTCATTGATGTCTTCTGTTATCCATGCATCATTCAATGGTGTATTATTTAGCTTCCAGAGTTTGGTTTAGTTTCTGTTTTTTATTTTATCATTGATTTCTAATTTCATTACATTATGATCAGGTAGAATGCATGATAGTGTTTCTATATATATATTTTTTTTTTTGTATTTGCTAAGACTTGCTTTGTGGTATAACATATGGTCTATTTTGGAGAAGGAGCTGTGTGCTGCTGAGAAAAAAGTGTATTTTCTTGTTAAATATTCTATGTATGTCTCTTAAATCTAAATTGATTGTTTTATTGAGTTCTATAGTTTCTTTGTTTAGTTTTTGTTTGAAAATCTATGAAGTGGTGAGAGAAGTGTGTTGAAGTCCCCCAGTATTGCTGTGTTTTGGCCTACTTGATTCTTGAATTTGAGAAGGATTTGTTTAATATACATATATGCCCCATTGTTTAGGTTATAGATACTTAAGATTTTATGTCTTTGTGATGTATGATACACTTGAATACTATGGAATTTCCTTCTTTATCCCTTTTTACCAACCTTGGTTTGATGTCCACTTTATCTGATATGAGAATGAAAATCCCTGCTTGTTTATATGGTCCAAGTGAGTGATATGTTTTCTCCCCATCCTTTCACTTCAGTTTGTGGATGTCTTTTCCTGTGAAGTGAGTATATTGAAGGCAGCATATCATTTGGTCTTTTTAAAATCCAACCTGCCAGTCTATGTCTTTTAATTGATAAGTTTATGCCATTCACATTCAGGGTTATTATTGAAATATGATTTGTATTTCTGGTCATTCTGGTTTATTTCTGATTTTTAACTGGACTTGGTTTATCCTTTGATTGACCTTTTATTTGGTGTAATTCCTCCCTTTGCAGATTTTTATTGTTGTGTTTCATTTTCTCCTCATGAAATATTTTGCCAAAATTGTTCTGTAGTGCAAAATTTCTTGCTATAAATTCTTTTAACTTCTGTATATCATGGAAAGTTTTTATTTTTGTCATAAAATCTGAAGCTTAATTTTGCTAGATATAAGATTTTTGGTTGCCATTTTCTTTCAGATCTTGGTATACCTCGTTGTAGGATCTCTTCGCTTTGGGTTGAGAAATCTGCTGATCTGAATTGGTCTCCTCTATATGTAATCTGATTCTTCTCTCTCGTGGCCTTTAAAATTCTATTTTTTATGCTATATGCTAGGCATTTTTATTATAATGCACTTTGTTTTAGATCTGTTATATTATTGTACATTTGGAGTCTTGTAGCTTCTTGTATTCAGTTTTCTAATTCATTCTTCATGTTTGGGAATTTTTTTGATATTATCTCATAGAAGAGGTTTGATTTGTTATCAAAACTTCTCTAAGATTTTATCTCGCTCCAGTCAGAATGGCAATTATCAAGAATACAAGCAACAATAAATGTTGTAAGGATGTGGGGAAAATGGTACACTCATACATTGCTGATGAGACTGCAAATTGATGCAACCACTCTGGAAAACAGCATGGAGATTCCTTAGAAAACTTGGAATGGAACCACCTTTTGACCCAGCTATCCCACTCCTTGATTTATATCCAAAGGACATAAAATCATTATACTACAGTGATGCAGGCATGTCAATGTTTATAGAAACTCAGTTCACAAAAGCCAAACCATGGAACCAATTTATATGCCCTTCAACAGATCCATGGATAAATAAAATATGGTATATGTACATAATGCAATATTACTGTGCTTTAAAGAAGAATGAAATTATCACATTTTCATGTAAATAGAAAGAGCTAGAGAATATTATGCTAAATGAAATAAGCCAGTACCAATGAACAAAATGATGAATGCTTTCTCTGATATGCTGAGGCTAAATTACAATAAGGATGTGGGGGCTAGGGGAGAATAGATTTATTTTGGATTAGGCTAAGAGAGTGAAGGGAGCAAAGGAAATATGGGGGCAGGAAGCATAATAGAATGAATCAAACATTATTTCCCTATGTGCATATATAACTACACAACTGATGTAATTCTACCTCATGTACAAACAGAAGTTATACTTCATTTATGTCTGATTCAAAACACATTCTATTGTCCTGTATAACTAATTAGAAAAAAATAATTTTTACAAAGTATATTATATAGTCTCCAGGTGTTAGTGTCATTTTTTATCTTGTTGAGTTATAATTTTACTCTATTATGATGTGATATTATGCAAATTATCCTCTTATTTTTCCATTTTCTATGTGATCCAAAATATGACCTATTTTAGAAAAAAATTCTTGCACTGCTGAGAAAAAAGCGAATTTAGTTCTTGATGAAATATTCTATAGATGTCTGTTAGGCCCATGTGATTAATATTATTTTTTAGTTCTGAAGGATCTTTACTTATGTTGTATCTGATCAATCTATCTAGTGGTGAGAGAGGTGTGTTAAAGTCATTCAGTATTATTGTATTGTGGTCTATGTAATTCTTAATATTGAAAATCCTTTGTTTTATGTACAAAGATGCACCATTTTGGGGGGCATAATATTTCAGAATTATATCTTATTCTTGGGTGTTCCTTTAACCACTTCATTGTCTCTTCTGATTAATTTTGGCTTGAAGTTCACTTTGTTTGATATGGGAACAGATACTCCTGCTTATGTATGGGTCCAATTTGCATGATATAACATCTCCCATTCTTTCACCTCCAGTCTGGTGATTGTCTGTAAGTTGTGTTTTTGTCTGTAAGTTGTGTTTCTTGCAGACAACATATAGCTCAATTCTGTTTTATAATCCAATCTGTGAATCTATCTTCTAATTGAAGATCGTATACCATTTACAATCAATTTTATTATAGAGAAATAATTTTTATTACCTGCCATTTTTAGTCAATACTAATGTTTAATTCAGATTTGATTCTCATTTAATTCACTATTCTTCTAATATAATTTATTTCTTATGCTGGTTTTCATTTTTATTTTTTTATTTTTCCTTCATAAAATATTCTATTGAAAATGTTTTGTAGTTCAGGCTTTGTGATTATGAATTATTTTGTTTCTGGTTGTCATAAGTTTTTATTTTATAAACAATTCTGAAGAACAATTTTGCTGGGTTAAATTACCTTGTTTAACACTCATTTTCTTTATGAGTTTGATATCTGTTTCTCCAAGCCCTTCTGGCTTTTAAAGTCTGGGTTGAGAAATTAGTTGAAATCCAAATTGATTACCTTTAAATATATATATTTTAAATTTTTAGTTGTAGATGGACACAATATCTTTATTTTGTTTACTTATTATTTTAATATGGTACTGAGGATCAAACCCAGTGTCTCACAAGTGCAAGACAAACAATCTGCCACTGAGCCACAACCCCAGCCCCTCTGCTAATTCCAGTAGTAATGCCACTTTGAAAGAAGCCACTAAAATCTACTTATTTTAGTCACTTCAGATCCAAACCACATACTATTAAACCTTATGAAAGTGAAAAATGTATTGATGTTGTTCTCCATAGTTCCTCTAATTCAGGTGCAAGCTTATAATAAAGTAATGGAATAGATTGAAAATCAGTTATTTAGTATAATAAAATTACTATAAAATAATATAAAATTAGTATGAAAATATATGAGTAATAAAATGGGCCAGAAGAAAGATTAAGCAAAAGAAAGGGAAAGATAAGAAAAGAGAAAAAGATAGAAAATCATAATACACACCATGGTAAAAAGGAGAAAAAGGTGTATGTGGTGTGTTTGAGATAGCAGCAGATAATGTAAGAGGGAGAATGGGGGTAAGAGGAACAAGTATAAACTATGATTTGGAAAACAAATATAGGGAGAATGATTCCAAATAATGCTTTAAGCCACAGAATAAATATATACAAATTGAAGGTACAATGTTAACTATTGGGGTAACAAATAACAATCAAGAAAAAAGAGTATATGATCAAATTTGATATTAAAATTATTTATAGTAAACAATGCCAAGATGAAGAAAATTTTTGTCGAATCTTGGTTTGAATTTCATTAGGATTTGAAATATTTAGAAGTTATCCATCATTCTTTGGCTATGGATTCTTTTAGCAGTACTGAAGTACAGTAGCCATTTTTCTATCTTGTATAAACCTCCCACCAGCTAGTTCTGGCTTGTCAGCTCAGGGACCCATGGCTGACTGCTAAAATGGTGTGGTGTTTTGTTGGTCATTTGTTTCTATTGTGTGCGGGGATTCAGAATGCAAAACTTTGGTCTGTCATTGTGGTTGCTGTGGGTCAATGTACACCTGTTCCTCTCTACAGGACCCTTTTCATGGTAGCATAGAGCCTAGTTCCTGTCTAAAAGCACAAGTTCTGTGGGCGTGGATTTTCTGTGGATAATATGCAGTGTATAAACATTACCCCGGGCCTATAGCAGTTCACTAAGGAACTGTCCTTCCTGTTGAGTAAAGAAATTCAGCTGGTTCACCTTGGTTCTATTTTCCACTGCTTCAGATTATGAACAATGGGTGCTGATTCTTTCTGCTGCCTGTGAATGAGTCAGGGTCAATCTACTGTCCAGTGTCCTATCACTCAGCAGTTGTGGCTGAGGGTCAGGCTGGATCCAGGTTAGGCTGAAGCTGTTGCTCTCTGTTGCCTTGAATCCAGGCAACTTTCCATTTTGACTGATCTTCTGTTGGATATGGTATTAATCTGGGCATCTTCTCTTTAAGCTTCCTGGGGATTTGTGAACTTCTCTTCATGGCCTTTCACCAGCTTCTGCCATGACCTGGGGAACCATCTGTTTATGCCTCTAAATAATCAGGCAGCTTACCTCTGGGATGACCCCATGCAGACTGCGGCTGTGATCAGGGGAACAATACTTCTATGTATTTTAGGACTTAAGCAACTTCCCACCATGCCTCCTTCCAGCATCAGCAACTGTCAGAAGCAGTTCTTATGGCTACCCATTCACCTTTTCTCTGTTCAGGGACACGGATTTGATGTTCAAATCTGATCTCACACTTTTTTGCTGCCATGAATTTGTGGCATCTGTTCAACCTCTGCCTGGGCTTCTCCAGCAGCTGTGTGGAGTGCTGAGTTGAGTGATCACTTCCCTGTTGGGGTTGCTTCACCCTACTCTGCTTGCTCATGGTGAGAGGGAGGGGTTTCAGGATTTTGGGCTCATAGTGATCCCTCTACAGTTTTTTTCTAGATAGATTCTTAAGACAACCCATTGCAAGAGTGCTCTCTCTAGTTTAATTTTCTACTCTCTGGAGGTAGGGAGATACCAGGTTGATTAATAGGAGTGACTAGTCAGCTGTGGTCTCCACAAAATTGCAGTGGAGCTCAGATGGTTCTCTATTTACAATTTGGTTTTATACTGCTTGATATGCTTCAAGAACATTGATTTTCCCATCACTTAAAATTTTTTGCCTCTCTTCTCAAATGTTGTTATGGGGCTGAGATTATGCGCTTTTCTGTTCCCTCTTTTTTTCTGTATTGTTTCATCCCACTTTTGTCATGCTGGTCTGGGTGTAGGCTTGGGAAACCCTGTGCTTATTTTTTATTATGGTAACCAACCTTCAAGTCTCTTTAAAATCTTAGACTTTGTAATATTGGATCTTAAAGCATTTATTTTTTCACCCCCTCTCAGATCAGTTTTTCCTTTACTGCCTCCTTTCTGTGTTGTGGGGAGCTTCATTCCATTATCTTCAGGACCTCTCTTATATTGTTGTTATTTTTGCTTAAAATAGATTATTTGTGATTTAAAAAAAATTAAAATTAAACTTTACTTATATCTTTTCATTATTTCATGTGTGTGTATTTATATTATATTCTTTGTTGTGAATACATTTAACATCAGATATCTTTTAGTTCAAAAAACTTCAACCAGTACATAGTAACACATTTTCTCTGAACTTTTTTGTGTTAAAAGTATATTTATTTTGCCTTTAATTTTTTAGAATCTCTTTGCTAGATATGGAAATTTGGGGTGTCATTTCCTTTCTTTCAATAATTTAAATATATTTGCACTCCCGTTATTTTCAGGTTTGTGTTATTTCTGTTAATCTATAAAAATTCTAATATTTTGCTTTTTCTATAATGAGTCTTTTCAGCTGACTTCTAAGATTTTTTCTTTATCAAGTTTTTTCAGCAAGCTGAATATAGTACACTATAGTGTGGTTTCCACTGGATATTGCTATATCAAATTTCTTGATGTTGTCCCAGATGATATTGCCCTGAAAATATAGCAGGCTTAGTCTTGCTGAATTCCAATTTTTCTTCTCACTTTCATGAGACATTTGTGCTGTACCCCCACCCTGTGCCACCAGCCACAGTAAGACTCCAGAGAGAATATTTTCTTTCAGGCCTTATATTCCTGTGCAATATATTTTCTCATTTGAGAGAAAGAACTATAGTTTCATACTTTTTGTTTAGTTCTCTCGAAGTGCAGATAGTGGATCAACTATGGTACCAAAGCCCGAGGCATCTTGAGTCCCTCCTTAAGGATTCATTAGTTAGGCACATATATGTATATTTGGACAACTGCCTTGTAATGTGTACATAAAGCAAAGGAAGGCTTTCTAGTACATGAGAGAGTGATTTCAAAATTAAATAGAAATGCAACCCTTGCCATGTCCTTGAATTTTCTTTTCTTTCTTTTCTTTCTTTCTTTCTCTCCCTCTCTCTTTTTTCTTCCTTTTTTAAAAATTGCTTTAACTTGTATCTTGTAGTTTTGCTCACAGTTGTTCCACTTGCCCACTCTCTACCTGGGCCAGTTTTGCTCAGTTGGATATCTATCTTGAGGAAAACAGGTCTTTCCTCAGTTTTAATAGGAATATGCATTACCACTTAAAACAATGGCACATAAAATGACCTAGGCTTAAGTTGATCCTGTGCTCACTGTCCCTGCTCAACAGAAGTTCCCATAGAATTTAGAATCTAGAATCCAGTTCAAACAAAGCCCATTTTAATATCATTTGTCAATAAAATTGACTTTGTTTGCATTAATAAATATTATTTTTGCTTTTTAGAAATGTTCTTGCTGCTTATTAGACCAGCAGTTGACATAATTCTCAAAATCATCTGAAATATCAATTTACTGAATACATAGTTGATTCTTAAAGCACATCTCTGGTATGGCCCTGAAAATAGAGAAATGAGATCATTGTATTATAAAGTATCCAAGGACCACAGACTCTAAACTATGTCAAAGAATCCTGAGTGTTTTCTAAGGAAAATACTGCATCCATGATGTTTTCATTCTACTCACCATTTCTGGAAGGCACTTACACGATAAAGGCATACTAGTTCATTTTCAAACCCTGCATGCTATGAATACCATTGGACCTGTTCCTCCTGTTCCCAGTTAAAAGTCATGACCAGAATGTCCAGTGTTCTGTGTAGCCAATATGATATATTTTCAATGGTCGACAGATTTTTATTTTTCCCACCAAATGTCTAAAAGCCCAATCACATTAGAGTAAAATAATTTTTTAAATCTTTTTAGTAATTTAGCAAGAATGCAGATAGCTCAACCATCCAACAGAGAGAAAAGAGAAATAATCCCACCTTATTTTTGAGAAACGAACACATCTTCCCTCTTCTTTATTCACTCCTGAGAGCCAACTGTCTTTCATGTTGCTACCCAGAATGCTGTTGCAAAGAACTAACAAGCTCATGGAGAAAAGGGGATGTTTTCTTTGAAAAATAACTCTGTGTTTTTATATCTTTCTCCTATATTTTAAAACCATCCCCTAGATGCCAATATATCTTCCCTCCATGTAATGTTTGCCTGCAGATTTTCTCTGTCTGTTGCTCACTAAGTGTAACCAAACTGGCTGCTATCTATTTGTTGTAAGTCTGCAGCTGAGAAAAGGCTTCATATTGGGTATTTGTCATGTTGTGATGTTGTTTATCAGAACTAACTTCCCACTATCAGACCTCCTTTTCTAGTTTAGCTAAACAGGGCTGGCTATATAGTCTTGATGAGATCAATTTTATTTCTTCCTTTCTTTCTTTATCTTTGCATTTTCATTTTTAATGTAATAACTTAGGCTAAGATCTGAATAGTATAATGAATTTTATCATTTTTATCTCTCTTTGTTTATTCTAGTGTGAAATTGTTTTCCAGGTAATAATGAAACCAGCTAACACTTCCTCCACTTTTTGGGTAATTTTCAGTATTTGTTAAGAAGATGCTCATTTTGCTGACCTATTATTAGGTTGTCATTAGTGTTTTGTCAAACATCAATTTCTGTATTGCCTTCTGTCACCATGCAAGTCCTTGCTCCATTATACATTTTTCATGTATGCTTTCCCTGTGAAGATGATCAATGAAGCTAACAGCTTCTTTGAGATTAAATGTTTGACTTTGACAGTGTTAAACAAGGAGAAAATGCAATGTCTTATCCAGTATAGAAGTCCAGATCACTATGTACCTGGATATCTTTCCTCCTCAATTACTCACAGAAAAAATGAAAGGTGGAATGTCTTACAACTCAGTACAGGACTGGGGTAGCTTAGGATCACTGGGGTCATGTGTTCTTTCAGAAAAGTCCAAGTAATTGGCTAAGACCTAATGATATGGTTTTACTTTATTTGATTAGACCATATTTTGTAATTCATCAACATTGACATTTACAGCAGGTCTTAGTGAAACAGTAAAGTGGTTTGACTAGACTTTCTCAGTTGAGAAGTGAGCAGCTGTTGATACAGATGAAAATTTTTATCTGGTTGAATAAGGACAGAATCCAAATGGGCAATGTTGTACCTGGTACAAATCAGCCAAGTAGAGCTGAAGATGAACTGGAAAGGATGATGTAACCTATAGTTGCAGGTAAGATTTGAAGCTGAAAGCATCAGAATCGAGGAATTACATCCACAAGAAACAGGGCCTCTAAGACCAAATTGGATTTGAGGGCTAATCACTGAGAAGGAGCTGATAATAGCAGATCTAAGGCTCAAAAGCATTTAAAGGGGTTAAAATGTTCTCTGAACAAGGTCCAGGGCAGATATGCAACCATGCAAAGTTGGGGCAGCTCAGGACAGGTCAGGGGCTCGGAGGATCCCTGGTAGATGATCATGTGATAAGTTCCTAAATTCTGGGCAGGAGGTTGGAGGTTGGCAGAATACCAGACTTTGTGCTTGCATTCACAACTGTCTCTGGAAACTAGGACAGAAAGAGGACTCATTTTAGAGATAAGTGCCAGCATATGGAGCGTGACAACCAGATGGGACCTGATGGTTTGTGTTAGTATTCATGACAGCAAAATCATAAGTTTTAGTCTGTGAAGCCTTTAAATTAGTGCCATGTTATCAGCATAGACTTTGTACCTGATATTTTCTAATTCAGTTGAAAATATGTATTAAAATTACCAAGCAATTGAATAGCTGATAGAAATTGACTAGAAAACTCAATGTTTGGTCCCTAATATTTGTTCCTCAAATGTTATATAATGATCAATAAAAACCCCTTACCAGTCAAATTGGCTTTTTTAACACACTCAATCTCAAGATTAGCCATTAACCTTTTATTTATTAATTACATGAATAAAAATTACAAAGGCCAGAAAACCAAATTAAATGATGGAAAAATGAAAGGGAAGAAACCCCTGCCTTGTTTTGTTCAAAAAGTAAAAACATTCAGATTCCACATCCAGTCATGGGAGCATATCACTAATTACCTCTTAAGGGTCTTCCCTGGTCCCAAATTTTCTTATCTCAAAATGAAGATTAAATTATACTAGGAAAGTTTTGGAAGGGAAAATCCATAATCAAACCATTAGAATGAGGCATAAAAGGTTTTTTGCAAACCTACTCATGGCATGCTGTGAGTGACCTTGGATGGCCAAAGAGCATCCAGCAGCTCAAGACAGGTATGCTCCTTCCCTCTCTAAAAAGGAATAACACCATTTTGGATTAGTATGAATTCCATTTGTATGAATCATTCTCACTAGTAGTGGGTATTCAAGAAGCCCCAAAGACATCACAGACTTGTAAGTGTTGAGGAACACAATTAGATCATTTTTTAAATTAAATTATCTAGTTTCCAATTGTGTCAGTAAGTGACCACAAGCCTTGACCTACCCTATTATTTTCCTAAGCATCCCTTTGCTCATGCATTAAAATGGAATGATAATCTTATTCCCATCTACACACTCAGTATTTTTCTGAAGGTAAATAACTTCCCATGAGGTAGAAGTTGTTTCAAAGGTAAAAGCTCATTTATGAAGTACATCTGATATTTTGTAGTAAAATCAGCTAAGAGAAATGAAAGTTTTTTTTTCTTCTTTTGTGTTCCTGTGAGTTCTGTGAGCATCACAGTGTAAGAGCCTATTGACAAATAAAGTTTAGACTGGAGAGGACACCTTTTGAGAGGAGAGGAGGAACAAGGGAACAAGTAGGGTGCTATCCTTAGAATTTTTGACTACTGTAAAAAACAGGAGAGAGGAAACTGTAGGACCCACTGGTAAACAGGTAGATGTCCTATAGTTACCAATATTTTGTATTCTACCCCAGAGTCAAATAAACACATATCCCAGAAATAGCCTTCTTCCTGAGATTGACAGATTCTGGGAGAAAGATCATTTCCTTCTCTTGGGTTTCATAGCAACACATCAGGGAGCATGATGGGAAATTCTCTGATCTACTCTGGGGTCTGTGGACTTCAAAGATGAATGATTGCAGGAATGTCAGACCATTTCAAAGGCCAGAAATCTAGGTTACATGACAGAAAATGAAAGGTGAGAAGCCTTGCCTCATTTGGTTCTAAAAATAAAGGTGTTTAGATTCCTAGCAATAAGGTTTGAGGCAAATTTAAATTTACATTATGTTATCAATTTAAGCATTGTAGTTCAAAATGGTCTGTTTCAGTTAAAGCTTAGAATTTTTAAAACAGAAATTATGCAAACAGAGACATGTTGTAGTTTCCAACTACTGCCAAGGAGAAGAGGGTCATCAGATTTAAATATTCAATGTGCTCTTCTTGAGGGCATCCATTTCTTTCTTTTCTTTTTCCTTTTATAATCAGTGTAAGTGTTTCCTACAATTTTTTTCTCCTTCTCCATGCAGAAAAATAATTAGAAGAATCTGTAAGAATTAAAGATGGGAGTGATCTGGTTGTAAGAGAAGGAAATCACAGCAACAATGATAACAAATCCTTATACTATTGTGCTTGATTTAGTCAGCTTTCTGTTACTGTGACAAAACACTTAAGATAAAAAATGTACACAGAGAAAGGTTTATTTTGACTCAAAGTTTCAATCCATAATCTGAAACTTATTGCTTTGAGTCTGTGGTAGCACAGCATTTCATGGCAGAAGCATTTGGCAGAGGAGGCCTGTTCATTTCCTGGCAGCTGGGAAAGAAAGAAAAAAAAGAAACAAAATACCAAGGTCCTAATATCCCCTTCAAATGACATGCTCTAATGACCTAACTTCCCTTCACTAGATCCAATTTCATGAAGGTACCACTATCCTCCAATAGGTTACCATGTTTTGGATTCCAAGCCTTTATCACATGGGCCTTTGGGGAACACTTGTCCAAACTATAGCAGTACTCATAGAAACATTGAGCAGTACTCATAGAAACATTGAGCATTTATTATTATTATTATTATTATTTCATTTATTTTTTAAACAGCAGAATGTATTTCAATTCACAGTTCCCATATGAATCACAATTTTTCGTTTGTTTGGTTGTATACAAGATAAAGTCACACCATTTTTGTCTTCATATATGTATCTAGGGTAGTGAGGTCCATCTCATTCCACCATCTTTCTTACCCCCATGTCCCCCCTTCCCCTTCCTCCCTTTTGCCCTATCCAAAGTTCCTCCATATTTTCCATGCTCCCCACCCCTACCTCCATTGTGGATCAGCATCCACTAATCAGAGAAAACAATTGGCCTTTGATTTTGGGGGATTGGCTTATTTCACTTAGCATGATATTCTCCTACTCCATCCATTTACCTGCAAATGCCATAATTTTATTCACTTTCAATGCTAGTAATATTCCACTGTGTATATATACCACAATTTCTTTGTTATTCATCTGTTGAAGGACACCTAGGTTGGTTCAACAGTTTAGCTATTGTGAATTGAGCTGCTATAAACATTTAAGTGGCTGCATCACTGTAGTATACTGTTTTTAAGTCCTTTGTGTATAGACCAAGGAGTGGGATAGCTGGGTCAAATGGTTCCATTCCAAGTTTTCTAAGGAATCTCCATACTGCTTTTCAGGTTGGTTGCACCAATTTACAGTCCCACCAACAATGTTTTGTGACTTTTCCTCTACATCCTCACCAACACTTGTTGTTTGCATTCTTGGTAACTGCCATTCTGACTGGTGTGAGATGAAATCCTAGAGTAGTTTTGATTTACATTTCTCTAATGCATAGAGATGTTGAACATTTTTTCATATATTTGTTGATCAATTGCATTTCTTCTTCTGATAAGGGTCTGTTCAGCTCCTTAACCCATTTATTGATTGGATTATTTGTTTTGTTTTTTTTTTTTGTGTTAAGTTTTTTGAGTTCTTTATATATTATAGAGATTAGTGTTCTATCTAATGAGCATGTGACAAAATTTGCTCCCAAAATGCAGGCTCTCTATTCACCTCATTGACTGTTTCCTTTGCTGAGAAAAAGCTTTTTAGTTTGAATCAATTGATTCTTTATTTTATTTCTTGCACTTTAGGAGTCTGCTTAGGCCTAATCAGACATGATGACATTTTGGGCCTATGTTTTCTTCTATTAGATGTAGAGTCTCTGGTCTAATTCTTAGGTTCTTGATTCACTTTGAGTTGAGTTTTGTGCATAGTGAGAGATAGGAGTTTAGTTTCATTTTGATACATATTGATCTCCAGTATTCCTAACACCATTTGTTGAAGAGGCTATCTTTTCTTCAATGTATGTTTTTGGTGTTTTTGTCTAGTATGAGATAACTGTATTTATATGGGCTTGTCTCTAAGTCATCTGTGCTGTATGAATTGTCTACATATCTATTTTGGTGCCAATACTATGCTATTTGTGTTACTATAGCTTTGTAGTATAGTTTAAAGTCTGGTATTGTGATGCTTCCTGCTTCACTATTCTTGCTAAGGATTGCTTTGGCTGTTATGGGTCTCTTATTTTTCCAAATCAATATTATAATGGCTTTTTCTATCTCTATAAGGAATGATGTTGGAATTTTAATTAGAATTGCATTGAATTTGTATAGCACTTTGGATAGTATGGCCATTTTGACAATATTGATTCTGCCTATCAAGAGGATGGGAGATCTTTTCATCTTCTAAAGTCTTCTTAAATTTCTTTCTTTAGTGTCCTGTAAATTTCATTGTAGAGACTTCTCACCTCTCTTGTTATATTTATTCAGAGGGTTTTTTTTTTTTTTTGAGGCTATTGTGAATGGGGCAGTTTTCCTAATTCTCTTTCAGAGGATTCATCACTGATATATAGAAATGCATTTGAATTAAGGGTATTGATGTTATATCTGGCTACTTTGCTGAATTCATTTATTATCTAGAAGTTTTCTGGTGGTATTTTTAAAATCCTCTAAGTACAGTATTGTGTCATTGGCAAATAATGATACTTTGAGTTCTTCTTTTCCTATTTGTATCCCTTTAATTTCTTTTATCTGCCTAATTGCTCTGGATAGATTTTCAAGGACTATGTTAAATATAAGTGGTGAAAGAGTGCATTCTATTTTGTTTCCATTTTTAGAGAGAATGCTTCCAATTTTTTTTCCATTTAGGATGATGTCGACTGTGGGTTTAGCATAGATAGCTTTTAAAATGTTACGGTATGTTTCTACTATCCCTAGTTTTTATAGTGTTTTGAACATGAAATGTTGTTATATTGTGTCAAATGCTTTCTCTACATCAATTGCTGAAATCATATGATTTCTATTTTTAAGTCTATTGATGTGATGGATTATGTTTATTGATTTCCATATGTTGAACCAACCTTGCATCCCTGGAAGGAACCCCACTTGATCATGGTGCATTATTTTTTTATTATATTTTGTATGAAATTTGCCAATATTTCAATGATATTTTTTCCATCTGTGTTCATCAGGGATATTGGTCTAAAATTTTTTTCTCTGTCTGGTTTTGGTATCAGGGTGATACTCGCCTCATAGAATGAGTTTGGAAAGGTTTCTTCCTTTTCTATTGCATGGAATGGTTTGAGGAGTATTGGTATTAATTCTTCCTTGTAAGTCTTGTAGAACTCAGCTGAGAATCCTTTCTGGTCCTGGGCTTTTCTTGGTTGGTAGTCTTTTGATGGTGTCTTATTTCCTTACTTGAAATTGCTCTGTTTAAATTGTTTATGTTCTCCTGGTTCAGTTTGGGTAGGTCATATGCCTCTAGGAATTTGCTGATATCTTTGAGGTTTTCTATTTTAGTGGAGTATAAGTTTTCAAAATATTTTTGAATTATCTTCTGAATTTCAATAGTGTGTTGTGATATTTCCTTTTTCATCACAGATTTTAGTAATTTTAGGTTTGTCTCTCCTTTTCATGAAATTGGGTGAAGTTTTGTCACTTTTATTTACTTTTTCAAATAAGCAGATTTTTGTTTTGTCAATTTTTTCAAATGTTTCTTTTGTTTCAACTTCATTGATTTCAGCTCTAATTTTAATTATTTCCAGTCTTCTGCTTTTTTTGTTGTTGTTGTTATTGACTTGTTCCTCTTTTTCTTGGGTTGTGAGTTGTAATACCAGGTCATTTATTTGTTGACTTTTTATTCTTTTAATGAATGAGCTTAATGTAATGAACTCTTAGTACTGCCTTCATAGTGTCCTAGAGATTTTGATATGCTGTATGAGAGTTTTCAATTACTTCTAAGATTTTTTTAAATCTCTTCTCTAATGTCTTCTTTTACCCACGCATCATTCAATAGTATATATTTTAGTCCAGGTGTTGAAATAGCTTCTATTTTGCAACTTGTCATTGATTTTTAATTTCATTGCATTATGGTCAGGTAGAATGTATGGTAATGTCTCTATCTTTTTTGTATTTGCTAAGATTTGCTTTGTGGCATAATAATCTGATCTATTTTTGAGAAGAATCCATGTGCTGCTGAGAAAAAAATGTATTCACTTGTTGATGGATGGAATATCTATATATGTCTGTTAAGTCTAAATTATTGATTGCATTATTGCATTATATAGTTTCTTTGTTTAGTTTTTGTTTAGAAAATCTATCCAGTGGTGAAAGAGGTATATTAAAGTTACCCAGTATTATTGTGTTGTAGTCTATTTGATTCTCAAAGTTGAGAATGATTTGTTTGATATACAGAGATGCCCCATTGTTTGGGGCATAGATATTTAAGATTTCTATGTCTTATTGATATATGATTCCCTTAAGCAGTATGAAATGATGTCCTTTATCCCTTTTCACTTACTTTGTTTTCAAGTCTACTTTATCTGATATGAAGATGGAAACCTTTGCTTGTTTACATGGTCTGTGTGAATGATATGTTTTTTCACATCCTTTCACCATAAGTCTGTGGATGTCTTTTCCTATTAGATGAGTCTCTTGAAGGCAGCATATTATTGGATCTTCTCTTTTTAATATAATCTGCCAGTTTTTGTCTTTTAACTGATGAGTTTAGGCCATTGACATTCAGGGTTATTATTGAGACATGGTTTGTATTCCCATCATTTTTGTTTATTTTTGGTTTTTAACTTGACTTGGTTTCTCCTCTGATTGACCTTTCCATTAGTGGGGTTTCTCCCTTTCCAGATTTTCATTGTTCTTTATTTCCTCCTTGTGTAGTATTTTGCCAAGAATATTCTGTAATGCAGGATTTCTTGCTGTAAATTCTTTTAACTTTTGTTTATCTTGCAAGGTTTTTATTTCATCATCAAATCTAAAGTTTAATTTTACTGGATATAAGATACTTGTTTGGCATCCATTGTCTTTCAGAGGTTATTCTAGGCTCTTTTAGCTTTAAGTGTCTGGGTTGAGAAATCAGCAGAGATTCTAATTGGTTACCCCCACCCCATGTTTAATCTGATTCCTTTCTCTTGTGGTTTTTAAAATTCTTTCCTTATTCTGCATGCTAGGAATTTTCATTATAATGTGACTTGGTGTACATCTGTTGTGATTTTGTACATTTGGTCTATATTTGTAAGTAGCATTATTCTATAATTTTCTTTCACTGTACTATGTTCATCAGGCTATATAAATGTTAAAATTGTTTTAAAAGTAATATAAATAATTTTTCATATCCATTGTTTTGCAAAAATTTATGTAGCATTAGAGTTATCTGACCTTTGAAGGTTTGTTGGAATTCACCTGTGAAACCATTTTTGCTTGGTATTTTCTGTGAGCGTTTCTTTATAGCATAGAAACTTGAGAATTTTCTCTATTTTTTATTAGAGTAAGCACATTTATGGACTTGTTAATTAGACGTAAATTCTACTTTTGCTATCAATATCTTCTTCCTTTTAATGAAAATATTAATTACTATTTTGTTGGGTTTTTAAGCTTTTTAATGAGAATGTAATTCATTGTATTTCAGTCATTTATTCAAAATATAGAATTTGAGAAGGTTTAAGGATATAATTAGAAACTGAGATATGAAATGAAATAGTATAAAAATATTTTGAGGCAGAAATGACTACAAGGTTGTCCAACATTAATAATGAATCCATTTTGCTTGCTTCTTAGTAAGTTCAACTGTGTTGTAATTCTCCTCTGAAGCTCTCAAATCCTCAGTAAAATTCTCTACACATAACTGACCTTGGTGTCTGGGAGTAACCAAGAGAAGGGTATTATGTTACAAGTTTAGGATGTAAGAGACAGAAAGAATCCAAGACATTTGAAAGACATACACTGGGGGGATGGGACCTTTTATAGAAGAAAGAAATCAGAAGGGTAAGAAGTCTTGGGAATTCACCAATGTTTTGAAGTCTGGGCACTGTAGTTACACAATAATTGAGATAGAGGATAAAGAATTTTTACTTGAATATTAAAAGCACCTGGAGACCTCGTGAAAATGGCCAAGTTTCTATGTACTGCATTCCACAAGTTTCTTTCCAACACAAGATGTGTTGTTTACCTTTATACCTCCATGGCATTGAGACTAAGAATCGATCAAGAATCTATTCCTGACAATCACTTCATTGTCCTGAAGAGGTCTGAGCTGCCTCCCTATGACTGCATGAGATCATAGAACATTGTGATCTACTTGAGAAATGGACATTTAACAGTACTTTTGAGGAGACCACATACAATTAGGAGTTTAACCAAGGCTCTTCAATAATTGCAAAGTTGAAAAGTTCAGTATAGTTTTCTTTTTCTAATTACCAAAATATCAGTTCAGTAATTTTAAAAAAAGTCTAAATGTTGCCTCCCTAATATCTGTACAATTTCCTCATTTATAGCACCCAGGTTTATCTTTCTGAGTAATCAGTTTCTAATAAATCTATCTGTACTCCCAAGTGACAAGCAGAAATAAAATCTGTGCAATCAGAAGGGCTAGCTACAGTGGTATTAACAAGCATCATCCACTTCACTCCCTGAGGTCACCCGTGCAGAAGAAGGACTTTGCCACCTTAGGTACTTATCACCTCCAGAAGATCATTCTAGTTACTATCAGAGGGTAAGCTGAATAGTACTTGTATTTACATCCCTTCAAATCTTTTGTTTTAGTCAGCTTTTTTTTTTTGCTGCTGTGACTAAAAGATCTGACCAGAATAATTGTAGAAGAGGAAAAAGCTTATTTGGAAGCTTACAGTTTCAGAGGTCTCCATCCATAGACAGCCAGGTTCATTCCTTAGGGCTCAAGGTGAGGCTGTACATTATGGTACAAGGAAGCAGCTCACATGGTGATCAGTAGGAGAGAGAGAGAGAGTCCACTGGCAAAATACAAATACATAACCCCAAGCTATGCCCCGATTCTGGGCCTCCTCCAGTCACACCCTACCACTTATGTTACCACCCAGTTAATCCCTATCAGGGAATTAGTTCACTGAGTGGCTTAAGATTCTTACAACCCAATCACGTCTCCTCTGAACCTACTTGCACTGTCTCACATGTGAGCTTTTGGGGGACACCACATCTAAACCATAACACCTTCTTACAATAAGCCATGTTCAGTATTTCTAATGTGCCTAACATGTCAAATCCTAACTTTACCTCTACACTAAGACATACAACCTTTGACAAAGGAGAACTGAAGTGTAAACACTGCATGAAACCCATTTTTCCCAATTATTCCTAGAAACATTTTTATGTTTTCGTCCTCTCCGACTTTACAAGTAAAGCATCCAACCTATTTCTAAACATAAACTCAAAGACATATCTTCCTTATTTTGTTTGCCCAGGGAAGTGTGTCTACCTTGAATTCTAAGTTTCAAGCTCTGTGTCTCTAGTGCCTGGGTGATTCAGTTGGTGATCACATTTTCTTAGATCACAAATCTAAGCTGGTCCTATATTGTTCTTTCTTTTCACCTGGGGAGACTTTAGTTGGATTTTAGGGATGAAATGGGTCTCATAAGAATTCAGAGTCCTGAATCTTTGTCCTAGCTCACTATTGGTTTCAAATTTAATCCTAATGGTTTTTAAAGTGAGTAACAGAACACCACAGTCTGCTTTCACTGTGATGCTTCCTTGTTGGTAGGAAGTGCCATGTGATTCTCATGCCAGATGGCATTGGTCTACCAGGGACCTAGGGCCCAGGACACTGGAAACATGGGCACTAGGCCTCATCCTTCTCTTCATCAGATGTTTACACTAAATCGGAAATGTCCCAGAGCAGATGGACCAGGATTGATAAGCATGTACACTCCACAATAGTTGCCAGCAAGTGCTAGGAAAATGCTTACCTGCTGAAATCCAGCCTGGGACCAGTAGAGGAATATGGGCTTAAATTTGAGTCCAGTGTCAGGGGACTGAGCATTATGATTGGGTTTGAATTGGACTATGCTGAAATTCATTATTCCTCATGCATTTCTGTGAGACTCTAGACAATGTTTCTCACTCTGAATTTCTGTTAGCACCTTCATCTGTTATTAAAAAAAAAAAAAAAAAAGCAGAATCTATGAGGTTCTCCAGAGACAAGATACAAGATGCTGTAATCACAAAATTAGTCAGAATTCATTATTGAAATCTTACCCAGATCTTAAGGCTGAGCTCAGAAAGCTGTTCATGATTACTCATCTATTATAGCCTTCTTTGAATTCCTATGTTGTTATTCTATAAAACAATTTGAAGTAAGTTGAATTCTGGCTTGGATTATTTAAATGCTTGATGAATTTACTCAGTTTCATTCTTGGACAGGAAACATAACACTATTCTTCAGTGCCCTTATCCTCCCACATACGTACCTCTTAGACTGATCATGATTGTGTTTGAAAAGCACATGTTGAGTTACATTAAGTTGATGACTGATTAAACAATTTTGCTTGAGAAAAAGTGGAACAGACATGATCCTAATAATAATGGGGAAAATCAGTTAACATACTACAACACATCTCAGTGGAGGTTCAGTGGCTAATACATTTGACCATTTGGCAAATACTGCATTGATGTTTGCTACCAAGTGAATCTGTTCTCTGACAGAACAGCTAGGCTCTGATATCTTTCTTGTCTTACTAGTGTATGGCCTCTGAATGTTCTGGTGAGGTGGTCCACCTGGCAAAAGGGATGTGTCCTTAGACCACAGGTAAATCTTGTAAGAAAATCACCAAAGAATGGTGAGCAGCAGCCTAGGAGTCTATCACTGACAGGACAGGATGTCCCAGAATCTCTTGAAAAGAACGTGGCTTTCCATTGTGTAACTTTCCACTCCAGCTGTTTAATTCTCAAGTCTGTCTCAGACAAGGTTGTTTCCCACTGGTGAGATGAATTTTTCCTTCATTTTTAACCTTTCTGATAAGTATGTAGTAGTACCTCATTGTGATTTTAATTTGCATTTCTCCAGTGACCAAATAATATGAATACTTTTTCTTGTGTCTGTCAGCAAGTGTATACTCCATAAAGTATTGTTTCATAATTTTGCCCATTTTTAAAAGTTACCTGTATTTCTTTATTGAGATTCTGGATCTGACTCATTTTTCAAATATGTGTGTTACACACCTGTTTGTCTTTTATAATGTTTTTGTTTTAGATAAGTTTAAGTTCTTAATTATAGCATAATTTAAATTGTCATATTTTTTTATTTTTTATTTTACAAATCTTCTGTAATATTTAGGGAATCTTTCCCTATTGTAAGTTCATGAAATATTCTCCTGCATTTGTCTCTAAGTGCTTTATTCATTGATATATCACATTTAGATCTGCTATCCATCCACAATTACTTTATTGTTTTGATATTGATGAGAGAGATCAGATTTGCCTGATAATGTGAACCTATAATACAAAGATACCATATAGAGGCTCAATTGGCCATTAGCATGAATTGAAAAGATTATTCTTTCCTCCACTCTGTTAAGTGATATTTTCATCATAAATTAGTGATTATGTATGATCATACATCTTAACCTTAACTTATTTTTTTTCCGTTGGTCATATTTCCTATCCTTACTTCACTAAAATACAGATTAAAACAAAATTGTTGGGTAATAGAACTTGATGTCTTCAAGAACAAGTAATTCAGGTTTACTTGTCTTCAAGATTACCTTGATTATTCTTGGGTCTTTTATATTTCCCTGTGAACTTTAGAAATAGCTTGTCAATTGTATGCATACCTACCAACTGCTGGGACTTTGATTGGGATTGCTTTGAATCTGAAAATCAATACGATATGATGGCCCTGGCTTTGTGCCACCCTGTCTTATATTCCTTTAGAAAAGCCTATTTAAAGCATCAGAGCAGTTATATTTGTTTAAAGGTCCATTAGTCAAGGAGCCAGCTGTATGTACACCAGGAGTTGAGCTCATTGAGATAAACAGACATAATATCAATGCAGTTTTGGACCAGCTCATGCTGATTGTCAGATGGCTGCCCAAGGCACTAATGGTTCCTCTCTACTGCCCTTTAATTTTCCTAATTTGCCAAGCCATCAGGGGACTCAGAGATTGTATTGTTTTCAAGAAGAACACTGAATTTGACCATACAGCCCTTGTGAATCCATTTCAGAGCCTCCATTGGAAATATTTAATTATTGCTTTCAATCTATTTATAAGCAATTTATGACAAATAAAAAAACAGGAAAAAATGTTTATTCTCAAGTATTAAAGAGTCACATGTATTATTTGCTATAATAAATGTGGCAGAAAGAAACCTGAATAGCTCCATAGGCTTTTCCTTAAAATTGACTTTCTGAACCATGCTATGCTGTATAAAGTTGCTGGTTTTCTTCATTTATCCCTTTCCTTTTATTTCTTTGTTAGATTGATTGATCAGCTGCCACTGAGATAAGGGGCATGTGGAGAATCAAGCAACCTATACAAATGGGAGCTGAGGAGAAAGGGGTTGGAAGAGGCTTGAGCAGTCTCAATCTTTAATCTCTAAGGTCACTCACGTTCAGAAAAGAGTGCAAAATGCTCCACCAAGTCAGATTTACCCAGAACCAGAAACTTCCTGTAGGACTTATTCGTAATGTAAAAATGGTTTGCACAACTGATCTCTCAAGGTCACACAGTGAAAGGACCAGAGTTAAATAAGACAGAGTCATATTAAACATTCAAAATTGATAGAATCCTGTGAATAGCTATGCACTCAATGCTCAGATTCAGCTATTCATATTTTTATATATATGAGTTATCATGTTTATTCATCTATCAAATCATCCTCCTTTTGCACTCCAAAACTAATTGTGTGAATTTCAGGTTTGTCCTTCATAACAAGATAGAGTATCAATGGAGTTTACTTATCCTGCAGTACATATGAAATTAAGGGTTTTAAGAAACTGAGCAGAAGAAAGCATAGAATAATGATCTCCAACAAATCTGAAACAAATAGGTGAGTTCTACAATGGACCACTTACCACCTCAAGAGGGTTTCCAGCTTATAACACAAAGTCACAGAATCCTAATTTAACTTGACTGCTCTGGAGTTGAAAAAATGGAACTGAGAGTCAAGGAGAACAAAGATAGGGAGAGTTCTCAGTACTGAGGCTGAAGAAGAGAGAGAGATACAAAGATAAAACCCCAAAAGCTCTGCAGAGAGTACTCTTGAGTATTCAGCTGAGCACTACTCGGTACATGAATCTGAAACAACTATTCAAGGACAGAGAAAGGAGAACTTGGAAAAATTAGATATAGCAGTGCCTGGAACTCTCAGGATCAGGAATATTTACTATTCCTGCCAGCTAGATTAGAAAACATGATTCATTGTACATTGGCTTAAGTCCACAGAAGCCTCAAGTATAGAGAGGTCTTATATCAGTTAGGGAAGTTCAGATCTAGACTCAGCTCTGTTTGGTCCTACCAAGGACCAAATGAATCACATGCTTTCAAGTAACTTAGTTGTGATTCATAAAAAAGCTCAAGACTACTACCAAAATGTAAGGATCAAAATGTCTGTAATCCAATAAGAAAACTGTTACTCATGAAAAAGTAATAAATATTATGCATACTGAGAAAGATAATCAATAATGGAAGGCAAACTCAGCAGTGATTTAGATGCTACAATTAGCAGAAAAGGATAGTTATTGTAATGACATTTCATAAAATTATAAGAATGCTCAAAAACAAGTAAAGACATAGAATATATGAAAAAGCCAAATCAAATCTTTAGAGTAAGAGGGAAAAGAAATACATGGGATAGGATAGACAATAGATTTGATATTGCAGAAGAAAATATTAGTTAACTGAAGATATACCAATAAAACTAACCAAAATAAAAGACATGGAAAAAATAATAGCAATACAAACAATACATCAGTGATCTGTAAAACAACTTTAAGAATAATATTTATTTGATTGAAGGTTCAGAAGGACAAAAAAGAAAAAAGAATTGTGTTTGAAAAAACACCCTTGTTTTTTTTTCCCAATTTAATGAAAATGATAAACTTATAGATCCAAGAATCTCAATTAACAATGATAAGAAATATGACTAAAACTACTCAGACACAACATAAACAAATTTCTCAAAACTTGTGGTAGGAGAAAGTATTTATATCAGGCCAAAAAAAATATGACACAATGTACAAAAAAGAAAAGCAAGATTTACAACAAATTGAATGCAATTGAGAAAGTAGTGGAATAATATCTTTAATATACTGAAAGAAGAAAAATGTTAACCTAGAGTTGCATATTCAGTGAAAATATATTTGAAAACATAATAAAATAAGTACTTCTTTCAGGTATTCAAAAATTGTAAAAGTACAATGCATGGTTATAATGGCACCCACGTTGGTAGAGGAAAAGTGGAGGTGTACTATATTATAAGGTTCTTACACTGAAAGTGAAATGGTATAATCTCATTTGAAGGTAGAATATAAAAAAATAAAAAATGTATACTGCTGGGTGCAGTGGCGCACGTCTATAATCCTAGCACTTTGGGAGTCTGAGACAGGGGAATCGCAAGTTCAAAGCCAGCCTCAGCAACAGCGAGGTGCTAAGCAACTCAGTGAAACCCTGTCTCTACATAAAACACAAAAACTAGAGCTGGGGATGTGGCTCAGTGGTTGAGTACCCTTGAGTTCAATCCCCAGTTCTGAAAAAAAAATGTATACCATCAATACTAAAGTAAATACAAAAATATTTACTCAGCTAAATAAGAATGAAATTATGGCATTTAGTGGTAAATAGATGAAACAGAAGAACATATGCTAAGTGGAAAAAAATAAAAAGACTCAGAAAGTCAAGGGTCATATGTTTACACTAACGTGTGTAAATTAAATGAAAGTAAGGAAGTGGGGAGGAATATCACAAAAGAATGGAGGGGGATCAGTGGAAGGGGAAGGGGATAAAAGGGGAGAAAGCAGGGACAGGAAAAAGGAAAGAACTGTGGATTGAAATTCGCCAAATTATGCAATCTATATATATGAATATACCACAGTGAATTTCACCTTTATATATATCTATAAAGTTCCAATTAAAATACAAGACCAGTAGAGTAGAAAAGGAACAGGAGGAAGGAGGAGGGCAGAGAAGAGGAAGTGAATAGATGGTTATACTAAAATTAACCCCATTGTTGTATATAATTATAATACACTAATAAAAATTTTTTAAAAAGTAACAAAAGAGGGGCTGGGGTTATAGCTCAGTGATAGAGCACTCACCTAGCATGCGTGAGACACTGGGTTCAATCCTCAACATCACATAAAAATAAAATAGAGATATTGTGTCCACCTACAACTAAAAAATAAATATATTTTTTTAAAAGTAACAAAAGAGAGACTTGTAGGTAATAAACCTAGCAAGATGAATAAGTAAGACTTATCTGAGATAAAATTTGTTTAGCATTGGAAATTTAATTAATCTCATTCATTGTTATAGTCAGCTATTTATTGCTTCAAGAAAAGACCTGATTAAAGCAATTTTAGAAGAAAATAGTTTATTGGGGGCTTACAGTTCCAGAGTTCTCAGTCCATAGAAGGCCAACTCCATTGCTCTTGGTCCAAGGTGAGGCAGAACATCATAGCAAAAGAGTAGGACAGAGGAAACAGTTCAAGGAATGACAATCAGGAAGTATATAGAATGCTCCACTCAACCAGGGACAAAGTATAAATCCCAAAGACATACCTACAGTGATTCACCTCTACCACCACAACCTATCTGCCTACAGTTAACATCCAGTTAATCCATTCAAGTGGATGAGTAGTGATTAGGTTAAGGCTCTCATAATCTAATTAGTTCACCTCTGAACTTTCTTTTATTTTCTCATGTGAGCTTTGTGGTGACGCCTCATATCTAAGCCACAACATTTAACATTGTAATATAATAAAAAAGAAGGAAAAAAACCATGTAATTATCTCCATTAATAATTAAAAAGTGTTGCAGATGAAGGCAAATCCAACATGAATTTTGAACAAAAATTTCCAGCAAACCACTATCAGACATGACTTTCAAACCCAATAAAGGGCATTGAATAGAAACAATAAAATGAAATTTAGTTTCTTCAACTATGTTCTTACAACATGCTTCTGATCACAGGTGTGTGCAAATTTTTCCTATGCACCAAACAATAGTAGCAGCAGGCACCAGCAAGCTATCTTTTACTGAAATTCAGTTCTGACACTGACTAACTAGAGATGGTTCATGTCCCACAGATGAGGGCTCAGTTACAAAAAATGCCCCCTCAATGCACTGTAGATGCCAATTGCAAATCTCAGTTTGTTGTTTTACTTGTGATTCTGACCAGCTACAAAGTTGGGGATCCCACAATACTTCCTTGATTTTGATCAATTTGCTAGAATGGTTCACAGAATTCAGGGAAACATACTTGTATTTGCTGGTTTATTATAAAAGAATATCAATAAATAACATATGAAGAGATGGATGGGGCATGGTATGGAGGAATGCCATGGAGTTTTTGTGCCCCATCTGGGTGTGCCACCCTCTAGGATCCTTTACATGCTCAACTATCTTGATTTTCCAAAACCCTGTCCTTTGTAGTTTTTGTAGATGTTTCATTATAAAGGCATGCTTGTTTACATCATTTGTGATTAATTTAAATTTTAGTCCTTTCCCTGAAGGGGATGGGGCTAAAAGTTCAACCATCTAATTCTTAATTGGTCTTTGCTAAAACCAGCCACCATCTGGAAGATACCGAAGAGGTGTCAGTTATCAGTCACCACATTATCATGCAAAAAGACACTTATTACTGAAGATTAGAAATGTTTTAGGAGTTGTATGATAGAAAGAAGAAACAAAACAAAGCTCAACTATGTATTTCACAATATTATAGGCATCTACAACAAAACCAACAACTGACATTAAAATTAAAGATGAAACACTGAATAATTTCCTCTAAGATCAGGAATAAGGTAAAGTTATCTGCTTTCACCAGTTCTATTCAGCATAACATTGGGGCAAGAACATAAGAAAATTACATTAAAAAGATCCAAACTGGAAAAGATAAAGTAAAAATATATTTTTTTCAAACAATGTAATAGTCAATGTGGATGCTCCAACAAAATCTACCAGAACCAAAAAGTTATCAGAATACATAGGCAAATCAAAGTTAGAGAACACTGTTATGGACTGAATGTTTGTGTCCAAAATTCAGGCTGGAATCCTAAACTCCAATGTAACATATTTATTTATTTTTAATTTTTATTTATTTATTTATTTTTAAATTTAGTTATTTTATTTAAATGCATTTCAAGTCATAGTACATAACCAGAGCTCAGTTTTTCCATTTCTCTGATTGCAAACCAGATAAAGTCACACCATTAGAGTCTTCATAGATGTGCCAGGGGTAGTAATGACCATCTCAAATAACCATCGTTACTATGCCCATTCCCCTTTCCTTCCTCCCACCTCCCCCAACCATGTCTAGAGTTCCTGCATTTCTCCTATGTTTCCCGTTCCCACCCCCCTTTATGTATTCTTATCCACTAATCAGAGAGAACATTCGGCATTTGGTTTTTTGGGATTGGCTTACTTCACTAAGCATAATGTTCTCCAATTCCATCCATTTGCCTACAAATCCCATAATTTTATTCTCTCTTATTGCTGAATAATATTCCATTGTGCATATGTACCACAGTTTCTTTATCCATTCATCTATTGAAGGGCATCTGGGTTGCTTCCATAGTTTTGCAATTGTGAATTGTGCTGCTATAAACATTGAGGTGACTGCTGTATTGTAGTGTGCTGTTTTTAAGTTTTTAGGGTATAAGCCAAGGAGTGGGATAGCAGGATCAATGGTAGTTCCATTCCAAGTTTTTTAAGAAA